>JADRCD010215733.1:0-13655 GCA_019843815.1 Montemys delectorum | reverse complement strand
GAGAGAGAGAGAGAGAGAGAGAGAGAGAGAGAGAGAGAGAGAGAGAGGGAGGGAGAAAGAGAGAGAGAAGGAGAGAGACAGACAGACAGTCAGTCCTTGGAACACACAGCTGTAAATAAGATATCTCCCTCAAATGCCTTCCTTCAGCACCAGGGAACCCCACAGAAGAAGATGCAGAAACAGCATGGAAGCCAGAGGGAATGGAGGACACCAGAAAGTCAAGGCCCTCCAAATCAACTGAGCAGAGCTCATATGAACTCACAGAGACAGAAGCAACACACACAGGGCCTGCAGGAGTCTATCCTGGGTCTTCTACATATATATTATTGCCTTCTGTTTAGCATTTTTATGAGATATCTGAATGTGTGAACTAGGCCTCTAATACTTATGCCTTTCCGTGGAACTCTTTCCATGTTGTTGAGTTGTCTTGTCCAGCCTTAACATGATGGGTTTTTGGCTTATTGTTATATCTTATTTTGTTACATTTTGTTGTTGAAAATAATTTTGAGCTTATAATATAATTATATAGCTTCTCCCTTCGCTTTTCTTCCCTGCAAACCCTCTCAGATATCCCTCCTTGCTCTCTTTCACATTCATGGCCTCTTCTTTCATTAATTTTCATTAATTATTGTTATATAGGTATGTGTGTATGAGAGAGAGAGGAGGAGAGAGAGAGAGAGAGGAAGAAAGAGAAATAAAGAGAGAGAGAGAGAGACAGAGTTTTGTTTACAGTATTTCTAGATGCTTTTGAGACAAGGTCTCATGATGTAGATATCTCTAGATGCTCTGGAACTACCTGTATAAAAGAGGCTGGCCTTAAACAGAGCTGCTGCTCCTTTCCTCCTGAGTAATGGAATTAAAGGCATGGGGTACCATTAGCTCCAGAGTGTTTTTTATAGAATCAGGATAATTTTGACATCTTAAAACATGTCACTGGGTAAGAAAAAACCAAGGTGTAAGAAAGTTCAGGATTTTATGCTGACCTGGGGGTTGAGATCCAGAATGGAAACCACTGTGACATTGCTTTGCTGAAAGCCATTATTATCTTTTTTAAGCAGGTAATTGAATTTTTTACTTTTTAGAATTAAAAGTGTCACATGGCAATCTGGTCACAGGGCACACATTTCCTATTAACATCACAAAAGCCAAAAATACTGAAGAAAAATTACTGGACTTGACTATATCAATCTAAAGTCTTAATGGTGAATGAAAACTCACCACAAAGATAAAATGGTCCTGAAAGAACAAGGGATTCTTTTAACTCTGTCAGTGGATGATGAAAACCCCAACTTTTATGAAAAAGTGGAATACAGGACTCGAAGTTGTATTCTGTATTAAAATATACAAATGGACAAGTACATGAAATATGTTCAGTAAGAATGGATGAAAGGAAATAATGCACACACACACATACATATACAAGCACAATTTAATGAAATTTGGAAGTATGAGCCTTGCTGCCCATGACACCACCATGTGGGTCTCTATTCTATCATCTATTAGCTACATGATCCTGTCCTTGACCTCAGAGTTCACTCATCTATGTAAGGTTTGTTATAAAAATGGAATGAGTTTACTTCTGTGTACCACCTATAATTATACACTGCACATATATATATAACATGACCGGTACCATCATGGCAGTTTTTGTTACTCATCCAAAGGTTGAGAACTTACTAATATTTACTGTTGGTGTAAGTCAAAATCCTTATTGTATATATTGATGGGGGTTAAGAATAGTTGCTTACTCATCCCGAATCACTAAGTCACTCATTCATTCAATCATATTTTCTGTGTCCCATTAAAGGGAAGGGACTACTGTGAGTATCAGGTTGTTGCCAGTAAAGAAAACACATCAAAGTACCTGACACCATGTTTCTGATGGTCTGACAGAGAGTAACTACTGCAATATGTAACTGAATATCAAAGAGATGGGAGCATTCCAGAGAATGCTGGCAGAGAAAGGAAGGAGCAGAGGCTGTGATTTGAGAGTAAATAAGTTACAAAGTTACAGTTAGACAGAGAAGTCAGTTCTATGCTCAATGCACTGTGGTCCCAGGAGAGGAGAATAATATACTGTATGGTGCAAGAAGTCACAGAGATACTTGTTAATGTCCCCCTCCCCACAGAGAAGTGTTTGAAAAAAACAGATGTGCTAATCCTAATTTGAACTTTACATAATGTATGCATACAACGAAGCAAATAATACTTATAAATGTATAAATTTTTATGTGATAATTAAAAGGTTTTAAATTAAAATGACATTGCAAAGCCTTACAAAAAAGAAAATACTTGATGAGATGTCTAAGGAAAAAGACCAAGATAATCCCAATAGTGGGAAGCACCTTCTAGACACTGACAAGCTTAAGATGTAGTTAAGGAAGGGTGTGAACAGTGTGGCTGGAGTCCAGTGATCCATGCTCAAAAAATGAGAGATGAAACTGGAAAAGTAACCAGAGTCTACTTATTTAGGTTCATGCCAGGGTATGGCCATTTATATTTTATTGGAACTACTGTGAGGATCACTAGAAAGTGCTGGTAAATATTTAAAACATGGCTTTTCAGACAGAAAAAAAAATAAAAGACACAAGTATAGTGGAAACTTAAGAGTTCTTTGGAATGTCAGTTGTGTTAGATGGTGTTTTGCTGGGGCAAACATGTGAAGGAACGTTTGGCTGAAGCAGACACAGGTGAAAGAACGTTCTGCTAAAGCAAGCATGTGAAAAGGCAGGTGATGAAGGATTCTTTGCTAACAACAGGCATGTATTGGTCCTCCTTACATTGCGTAGTTGAGCTCATTTTTCAGGACTCCATAGAGAGAAATACACCAAAAATAAAATAAAATAAAAAACTTCTGGTGGTGTGTGCAGTTTCTTGCTGCTTTCTCTTCTTCTTTTTTTTTTTTTTAAGTTTTATTGCATTATGATGAGAGAAGTTACATGATTTCAATTTATCTGAATTTGTTAACATTTAAAAACAAATTATGTTTTAAGTAAAAGTTAATTTACTTAAAATTACATTTCAAGTAAATAGAATTTAAATCACATTTTTGTTTCCCTTTTGTACCCCAATTCCTCCCAGAGACCCCCTTCAATACCTACAATATCTTTTTTGTCATATTCTTTAAAATTTATAAAATATTATAACAATAAAAATGAGTATTATAAAAGTTGTTTGATATAAAACAACAATCAATTTAAAAGCCTTATGTAGATTTGTCTACAGCAATACTGAAAATACATACGTTTTTCTCAATATAAATTTTAAATAACTCCAAACATATTAACTGTATATTTCAAAATAATACATCACTACTAGTATTTTCCTAAATGAACATAAATATATAAAGTCTTTTTGTTTGTTTGTTTTGTATTTAGTGGAGCTTAAAATCTTGGCTCTTACTGTGGTACAAACCCAAAATAAGAACAATTTTTAGACATTGGATTTCATTGTAATAAGGCTGTACTTCAATGACCCTCACATCACCAGAGGATTTTACCAATTGGGCCAGTTGGCAGAGTAATGTCAGCTGAGACCAACTTGTGAGGCAAGACAAAGGATGAGGCAAGACCTGTGGAAGACACATGATGTTTGTAGGGAGTATAAAAAAAACTCAAGAGACAGTGACGGAGGAGGCTGGGCTAGGCTTGATTACAGAGCTAGCTGTACAAAGCTTGTTGGTCTTGCATATTGGCTGATCTTCACTTCACTGAGAGAGGCAATGTTAAGAACTTCTGGCATTCCTGCTGGTCCCTCCTGCTAACTCTTGACAAGCCTGAGGCCTGGCTGTCTCTGCTAGGTAATGCCACTGCTGCAGATTTGTGTTTGCTATCCCAACACCACCAATTTGGAGTCCTGGTATATCACTGAAGTTCTCGTGAGTGGATCAAGCTGCCAGTGCTGACCTGTGAACTGAACTGCCGATTTCCTGACAACACAGATGGGAGTTGCCCCAAAGAACCATTTGTAAACAGGTCCACTTTCCCTATATCCTTTCTTTCCCCCTACCTCTGATGGGTGATGGGCTAGAAGGAAGTTTAAAGCATTTAAGAACCACCATTAAAAGTAGCAATTGAAAAAAATTAAAGTTACACATAACTTTAATTCTCAGTTCTCACGGATTTTGATTCTCTCCAAAGTTGCTCTCTTTGAGCTGATATAAAGCCACAATGGTGGAGTTGGCCAGGCACATGCCCATCCTCTCAACACTTAAAATAAAAGAAAGGGGGTTTAAGAGCCTTTTTAAAAGACCCTTAATGGAACAGATTGCAGAATAGACTCCAAGGAAATAAAACAGAAGCAGAGAGGCCACGCAGACAAAGTGCTACTGCAATCATAAAGCACGTGAATAAAAGTGCTTCAGAGCAGGATAATAACACCCCAGAGTGACAAAATGCTCGCAGTGTTTCTAAGGACCTGGATCTGCTTATTAACTTGCTAAGTACAGCATTCCTACAAATAAATACTTAAATCCATTATGTAAATGAGAGCACTGAAACACGGAGGAGTTAAGTACCTGCCTCAAAGCTAAAAGGAATAAGAGAGATCCAGTCTCAAGACATTTAGTTGGCCGTACTGTACTGCCCCTTAGGTGTGAAGTACTCAGACTCAAGATGGAGTCTTCAGGCAAGGCCAGTAGATTCTAGAAAATTAGGTAAACATTTGGTAGTTAAAGTTAGCTCTTATTGAAGTTATATGGACACATAAAATCGTATGTCCCGCTTTGTATTGATGTACTTTAAGTTGGGGAGGTAGGCTTACCCTTTACTTTGGTCTAGTTATATGGACCAAATAATAGTAATAAATATACATTATTGCCATTGTATATAAAACCACATTATATATATATATATATACATATATATGTATATATATATAAAACCAGTATATGGTAATAAATATATATTATTAATTTTATATATTCAGGATACCAAAAGAAACCACAGTCATTTTTCTAATATATAAACAAAGTAGCTACTCTTTTCCACCTAACTCCATTTCCTAGTATGGAGTAAGTAACTGTTTTCAATTTTTCTCAACCTCAAGATAATACCAATCTTCATAAATGGAATAAACTTTCACGTTATAACCATGATTATTCAGAATTTCTAAAAGTGACCTAGATTCTCCTTCTCAGACTTATTGTGCATACAGATCACGTGGACTGTTATTTAGGTTCCATTTTGACTGGAAAATTTGGGAGACAAGACCTGGCTAGCACAGGAACTTAGAACTACTATTTCAAGAGTTAAAACTGGATAAAGTTGGTCAACGGTGTCACTTACATGTCCTAAAAAGTGACACCCAGGAAAGAGGAACGCCTTCCGAGAGACTCTGCAGTGTACTGATGAAGGTGGAGGGTGGCTGTGTGAATGCGGCTGGACATTTCTTGTCTCTGCTTGCTCCTTCTCCCATCATTTGTACGGAGTCCTTTACACACAGAGGGTACAGACAGTCTACATTGGAAGCTCCACTTCCTGCCAAAGCAGAATGTGGGATATTTGTAGCTGCCAGTCTGTAATCCCATCATTGAAAGCCATAAAGATATGAGCAGGAAACAATGAGGGAGAGATGACAGAAGCCCTATGTCCATAATGGATGAGACAGTCGGATCAACAGGACACTGGCTCAAAACATAGGAAGTAGATTAAAGGAGATGAACAGATGAAAAAGTCAGGTTGCATATGACTTTTAATACTTGGCAGACTCTGCATCCAGCAGGATATACCTGCTTCGGAGAAACCAGTGAGAGCCCTGGAAAGTTACTCACTCCTGACTAAACATAAAGACTTGAAGATGGCGAAAAGACAAAACAAGACAAACTTGCAAACCCACTGAAGTTTGAAAGCATGCCCCAATGGGACCCCAATTCTCTTTGTTGCAGATACTCACATTCTTGCAGGAGTCCATCCATGGGTCTAATCACTACCTGCAAATATCTTATAACAAACAGAACATTGTGCAGGTGATGGAATACCATTTTCTTCATCATGTTGTATGATATTTAAATATTTGCCTTGCTAAGACATCCTCTCTTCCGCTTTGACCATACAAGCTTCTGTGACATTCATTGCTTTGTACAGAGGCCCATGTAATAAAGAATCAAGACCAGCCTCCAGTTTATTATATTCAGCAGTAGCATGAAGCTGTCTGTCCAGTAACTCCAAAGAGATCAGATCTGCCAATGATAATAATGTCAACTTTGAAGTGCACCTTTCTCCAAGTGATCTTTGAGGAGATTCTAAGTGCCCTAGTTCACATCTATTTCATCTTTATGAATCCCTGAAGCAGGCAATCCAGCTAAGCTATGCCCAAATTCTAACTCACAGGACCACTGACATAAGAAATAATTGTTAGGAACCTAAATAAGTTTGTGTTGACACAGTAACACATCAATAGATAAAGAATGCAGCAAACAAGCAAAAATCAATGCAAAGGGGTAGATTTAATGATTTGTACTACTTAAAGGCAACTTCCAGCTAGTCATTGATAGCTCAATTAGCCACAATAATCTGAGGGGCATTCCTAAAGCCTAGCTCTAACACTAAAATACTACAATAAAAAATGTATTATGAGAAACTTTAGAGGCCACATGGTATAGATAATCCCCCCCACACACACACACACTTGATGGAATTAGTTCAAATAATCAGTCAAATAAGCAAAAAACAGAATCCAAGCAGACAATGTGGGATGGGACATAGAGGAAAAGAGATAAATAATTGGAAGTTGCTGCATTTAATTATCTATAATATTCACTTATCAACAACTATAACATACTAAAAAAATAGCATCTGTGACCCACCAAGAAACATAATCACTACAGGCACCTGGATTGTGGACTTGTTAGACAAATATTTCAAAGCAGTAATGGTATGTATATGTGATACTAACAGGAAATTATACCCAAAGAGCTATGGAAAGGGAAGAGCATACTATTGAGGATATATTGAATATATAATATCAACCAGGAGATCCATGCTATGAAAAAAGAGAAGAAGCATCGTAATTGTGATAACGACAATGGAGTCTAAGAACCTCCCAGAAGTGAGAAAATTACCAGCAAATGTGATGGTAGAATGGTAGGGTTGACCTTAGGCTCTTTAGACATCTGCTAACTCTTTATGAATGGGACTCTGTGCCTATAACTTTATCAATGATGGAACAAAACTCTGACAAGAAGCAACTTAAGCAAAGAACTGCTTAGTTTTTGAGGATACAGGTTAGCATGGTGGAGGGTTTGCCAGCAGGAGTTTAAGGTGACTGCCCATCCCCACAGTTATGAGGAAGCACAATGGACAGGAAGGAGCCTCAAGCTACCACACCTCAAGACAGTTCCTAATGGCCAACTTCCTTTAACAAGGATCCAGCCTTTAAAGTTTTCTTAATCTTCAATAGATTACCAGACAGCTGGTACCAAGAATTCAAACCTAAAAAATATTCTACTTGAAGAAGAAAACATGAAAATGCATACATACATACATACATACATACATACACACATACATACATATGCACACACATACATACATATAAAAGAAAGCAAGAAAAAAAAAACAATCTACTCTAACACTGAAGGTTCAATGATTCTAACACACCAGAGAGGAAAATGAATAAGACAAAAAATGTAAAATATTAGGTATCTACATTACTTGTGTGTTCAAGCTACTTTTAAATATATTAAGATATGTTAAGTGCACCTTGGTATAGTTTCCTCGTGACATGGATTCTGTTTTTTTCAACAGTTCCTTTAAATGTACTTATCTGAATTGTCCTTCAGTAAAGGGACAGTTTATATTCTCCCATAACAGTAAAATTATTTGAAACATTATCCTTGATATCTTTATTAATTCAACCTAGCTTCTCCATCAACACTAAATAGCTGCTTCTAATCGGATGCATGTTAGTGCATTATTAATTAATTAGACTTATGGAGACAATAGGAATCAAAATGCAGGAGCACAGATACTAGCATGCTCTGTCAGCAAGAGGGTATCACAAATCTAATAAATGCTCCCTGTGGACCGGATGCTTCTCAGTAACTCTGCAGAGTGCTGTCTGTGCTCTGACTCGAAACTGTGTAGCACAGGGGCAGAAGGCAAGCTTGAGGGACACCACCAGAAATTTTCTGACCAAGAAAAGTCACTGAAAATTAACTAACTCCATTCCTCTGAATTATCATCTGTGCTTTTACTAATGCAGACTATGTGAATCCTAAAAAGTCCAGATAGATGATTAAGTTGTACAAATTAGAAGAAATACTTTGTGTGGTTTTTATAGTCAAAATTTCATCTATAGGACCTAGCAGTATGGCTCAGCAGATGAAGGCACTTGGTGCCAAGACTAATTATCTGTGTTTAATAACCAAGACCCAAGGAATAGGAGGCGAACTGACCCCCACAGGTTGTTCTCTGAACTCTACACACCAACCATGGCCACACACAGGGCAAATTAAGAAATTAAATGTAATGAAACATTCTAAACATCTACCTTCAAATATATATATTTATTCTAGGACTGAAGTTAAAAGAGTTCACCTGAGAAGATTATTTTGCTTTGAATCAAAATATTTATCCAACATTATTATTCATAAAGTTAGATATTTCAAATACCTCTTGGGTAGTTGGACAGTTTACAGGCTGTATAACGTGGTTTGCTTACCTTAAAAGGGTTTGATGATCAATCTGTGTATAGATAGGCAGTCCTCCCATCTCCTCCTTCAGTAATTTATTGTTATAATTCCAACCAAAATTTTTGCCTGACTGGAAAGGGAGCACAAGGGAATGGAGACAGGCCACTTCTATGCCATGCCATTAAGACCAATTGAGAGTTTGTAGGACAGAAAGAAGTGGTATTTCATGTCTACAGCTGGGAAGTGAGGAAACTGACCTTCTTCACTCTAGAGAAACATATTTGTATGATTTTCTGTCATGCCATCATATCAATGAACGTATTTGTCTTGTTTAATACAATTTTATGGGAGCAGTAGACAAAAAACTGGTTTATTTTTCTGTGTACATCAGGACTAAATTGATTAGAATGCCGTAGAATATGAAGTATTAATTTAGTCTTGATCTTCCAGCACCATGTAAGCAAACCAACTGAAAAGAAAATGAAAACAGAAGATTCCTGATTTCTTTCATCAGTACCATATATAGTGTTTTAATTGATTAAATAAATTAATTCTATGTTATTGTTTCCAAGGCATATTTCAAACATATGTAACATGCTGACTTGAAATCAAAACCAATTCTCATTCAATTGGGTAAATGTTATGAAGTTTTTCTCAATAAATAAGTATGGCTAATGTGGGCCAGCTTGGTTCTATGACTTTCCACTGAAGAACAAAAACAGTATTTTAGAATTTATAATCATTGGAAGCCCTATGACAACATAAATATTCAACGAGAATCTATTCTTGGAATTAAGATGGAGAAGCATTCTTTCCTCAATAAGGGATGACCCTACTGAACAACCACTTCAACATCATACATCATAATATATGGCGCTCTCTGTCTCTCTGTCTCTGTCTCTGTCTCTCTGTCTCTGTCTCTGTCTCTGTCCCTCCCTCCCCCCCCCCTCCTCCTCCTCCTCCTCCTCTTCCTCCTACTCCTCCTCTCTCTCTTTCCTATTTGGAAAAGGAAATGTAATGCTTGCAAAATGGATTAGAAAAACTGCCAAAATACAACATCCACACATGGTTTTGCTACAGACACATGTCTCAATAGATGTGCCTAGTCTTCCTGCAACTTGATATGCTAAGGAGGTTTAATATCCACGGGAGGCTTCCCTTCTCTGAGAGGAAAGGAATTGGGGGGATAAGGAGGCGAGCAGGAAAGAGTGGGAGAAGAGAGGAGAGAGGGGAAGCTGTCAATGGGATATATGTCAGAAGCCTTGCATACTTCTTAAAGTTTTAAGTAACTGATTTGGCAAAGCTTCCTGCTAAGTCCTTTAAGAAGTCTAGCAATGAAAACAAAAGCCTGCTTAACTCTGCCTATGCCAGTAGTTTCAAACTTTTTTTTCCTGATAAGTGGTACGACTTGGTTATGCTAATGAGCCTCAAGAAAGAGTCTAGCAGGTGCCTCCTCAAGCCAGTAATCGCTGCTAGGTCGAGAAGCTTCTTCAGCTCCTTGTGAATGAATGAAAGGGAGACTGCCTTTCTTCACTCTCATTTCCAGCTCAGAAGCCTAGCTCCCCATGCGCTGCTTCATAGCAATGCTTAGCCTACCTCTGTAACTCTTGAAGGCACCTCTCTGTAATGACCATTCCTTCCCACAGCCTGCCAGCAATACTGAACAGCGCAGAACCCACCCTAGACTTACCACTCATCTGTGTTTCTAAACTGCACAACTGCATTTCTATCTAAAAAACAAAAACAACAAACAAACAAACAAACAAACAAACTGAAGAAGTCGACTTGGTAAGGTACGGATGGATGAATTTGGGAAGAATGAGAGGGAAAGTTCATTTGATGATTGACACACTCCTGGGAGATGCAAGGATCGATGAATTAATTAATCTGTCACACTTTTGGTTGTGCTACTTGTTCTAAGACAGATCTATAGAACAAAAAGGAAAGTATCGAATTTATCAGGGAAACCCCAGTTTTGTTTAGCATCCAACAGAATTTTAAGAAGGCAGTGAAACCACAACCTAGCATATTACTATTAGGTGGTACAGACAACAAATTGACAGGTTGACGAAAGTATGGGTGAACCATAAGAAGAAAAGATAACATGTAGCTATCAGACAAAAGGTGGAAAACCAGTGTTGGGGAAATCCTTCCAATTGTCATGAAACAGGAAGTGAGTTTGGAAAAAGAAAAGTAGCTGGGTGGAATTTGTTCATGTACACTCAGCTCACTGAAAGTAAACAGATCGAGCTGATGTAGTCTTGGAGTCCTTTTCCTTACATTATAGTCTCTTTGGCTCAAAAAGCTATTCTTCAGGCTTTGGAAACAGAAATCTGAACACCAACCCTGCCACAAAGCCCTCCACCCACAATCAGTCCTGCCTCAAAGATGGGCTTGGGGAATGGTAGCACAGAACTTGTAGAGTGGCCAACTAATATCTTGTTTAACTTCAGGCCCACCCCAGGAGAGGGAACCCATGTTCTATACTGCTTGGATGGCAAGGAACCAGAAACTGGATAGCCCAGAGACCAAGGGTAGAGCAAGGATAAAAATATTCTAATGTTTTTCTGCTACAATCATAGATGGTGCTTTGTCCAGTCGTCACAAGAGAGACTTCCTCCAGCAGCAGATGGGAACAGGTGCAGATTTCCATTAAGTCCCTTCCCTTGGAGATGAGGGAACGCCGTGGAAGAAGAGGGGAGGTGTGGGCATGGAGAGCTAGGAGAAGTGGAGGGAGAGGAAATGTGGTTGAGATGTATTGTATGATAGAATTTATTTTCAATTAGAAACAAAAAGAAAAGTAGCTAATTACTAAAAAGGTCTCAGCATAGAGTTTCTTTTTGTAGGAGTGGCTACTCCCTGATGTCAGAAATGTTGTTACTATTTGGCTCAAGCACTCTGATGCTTAATACCAAGCATGGTGCTCACCCCATACAAAGAGGAAAAGTCTCATTTTGCAAGCTTATGCTTCTGAGAAAGCAGGGTACCCATTCACATGACCAGGGTGCCTAGAATAGGGAAGATGGAAGTAGGTGACTGTAGAGGGATCTGCAGTCATGTCATGGCACATTCTTTTTTTCATTACTAGACATGTTTGATACTCTCTTATTGTTTTAATATCTTAGACATACAAATATTAGGTTACAAAGCTGAAATGACATTTCCTGACTCAGGATTAATTTGCTTCTTGTTCCTCCAGCATTTTAAATTGTTTTTGCATTCATTCATTCATTCATTCACTCATTCATTAGCATGTGCACATGTGTGCGTGTGTGTGTGTGTGTGTGTGTGTGTGTGTGTGTGTAACTATGTGTCTTTGTGTGTTGCATTGATGATTGGTCACAGATAACAAGATAGAAATTTAGTAGTGGGGAAGGGAGTAATGGCAGAAACTCTAGGAAGGTATCAGTACACACAAGGAAAGATGGTTAAAACAGGACAGCATTGTTCAAGAAGCACAGGGCATGTACTCACAGGGCCTTTGTCCCATGGAATGTGGTTAGCTGCCTGCAGTTTGCAGGCAATGGACAGCTAAGGTGATTGATATTAGTGCGGAGCTCAGCGGGTGCAATCTCAGCAGAACTGACTCTTCTATATCTTCTGTTGTATTCTGTCTCTCCCCCAGGGCATCCGACTAACTTGCTTTCGCTGGGAGCATTTTATCTTTCAGGAAAAAATGAAGATAGGGTTCCACTGAAGAGCAAGCAAATTGTTCTTGAATGGGCTTTGGGAGAGCATCAACTGGATATTCCTGGCCTGTGTTCTACAGCTAACTATATCTGCTAACCTTCCCTTTAACAAAAGGAGCTAGCAGGATGCATATAGGGAATTCGTATAAAACATACACTATATACATATTCATATTATATAATATACATATCTATAAGTAGATGATGTATATATATAAAATATCACTTTCTTCCAAATTGAATGCATAATCTTTGGCGAATGTCATACATAAGATAAGTAGAATTTCTACAACATATAAAATATATGTATCTTTTTTCTTATTCTTGGTTTATATGAAGCTTTATTTTGTGTCTCTGGGGCCTTGCCCTAAGACCATCTTTAGTCCTGTTTTTGTTATGTTTAATAAATGTCCATCATTCCTAAAAGAGTCAGAAGAGACTGGAAAGTAAGAAATGGATTTGCAAGGCCAGAAAACGATCCAGAACTAGTGATCATTAACACCATTTTGCTTTCAGGTCCAAGGGTCCAATTCCTGCCCGATCTGGAGCTGTGGCTTCACATGTCCGATCCTGGATCTGGGGCTTGACGTGTTTATGAGTCTGATAGGCCTCCATTCCCTTAAGGAAGCTGAGTGTGATCGTCTGAATACAGTCCAGTCTCCCTCCTTTATTCCTAGAAAGTCCCTTTAAGGACACAGGAGCCCTTGTGTCTCAGCCTGGCATCTCTGATGTCCTTTGTTTCCCCAAGAATCAGATGTCCTGAGTTAAACCCTCCCTGACCCACCCCCACCCCCGCCCCAGCAAGGGAGAAATGAGGCAGTGGGTCAGGCTGATAAAAAGGCTCTGTCCCTATCCGAGCAGAGTGGACAAAGGCGGTGGGACAGAGAGACCTATTCTGAATACCAAGTAGTGGGTCACCCAGGGCAGTAGAAAATGATGGCAGCAGGATTGAAGTCAGGTGTGCTTGGCGAGTTGGGGGCAGGGAACCCTTTTCATTCAGAGGAGCAAGAGTGACCGGCGGCAGAGGCAGGGTCAACAATGAAACCTGAACACACAGAGTGATCGAGGATAGGAACAAGAACTGGAGAGAAATGTGTCCTCAGAAACAAGGTGAACCTTGCAGGAATTGGATTTAAAGACAGAAAGGGTTGAGTGCTCCGATGAGTAGAGAAGTGAACTGCTGAGGCACGCCCTGGAAACAATGGAGCAGGATCGTGCACACAATCCTGCCAGCTGGTGTCCGAAGCTCAAACCCACTACCGAGCTTCATTTTGTTTCTCTGGACTACCTCCCTGGGTCGCTTCTCATATTTCTCTCCCTTTCTTCTATCTCTC
>JADRCD010215732.1:0-34323 GCA_019843815.1 Montemys delectorum | reverse complement strand
TGTAGCTAAAATATTTATAACCATCCATTGCAAACTTAGTGACTTACAACTAGAGAGACTCTGATAAAATTTCTCACAAGCATTGATCAATGTAAGGTTTGAGCTACAGTTGGTTTCTATCTATCATTTGAAGTGCTCTTGAGAGGTCATTCAGCTTGCTCATATGCATGTTCTTCCTTGCCAGGAAGCATCTGCTTCCTTGATGCTATCAGATGACACTATACGTGCTCACATACTACCTTTTGCTTTGTACTTCCTGGAATTTTCCTCTTTTAAAAAACCCAGTTTATGACTTCAATATCAGCTGGAGAACTCTTCTGACTTTGCATTTTGCCCTATTAAAAGAACTACAGAAAATTAATTCTGATCAAACAGCATCCATAACGTAACATCAGTTGACTTAAAGATATGGCTTATAACTAGGAAATTATATAAACTAAAATTAAGTGGATAGAAGTTTATCCAGTGCCACCACAAACATAGAAGCCTACAAGTCTCAATATTGTCCCTAGAATCTGTACAGCAGAAGTAAGTCGAGGAATGAGTTCTACCTGACTCTCTCAAAATCCAGACAAATGACCACTTATTTTTAAATATTCATTCTTTCTCTATCAAACAGCAGATAATTTCACATATGTCAGGGTAGTTAGTAATAAAATTCCTGGGTAGTTGTTATAATTATAGAAGAGAGACCTTTCCTTTATTCATTATTTTTGATATTTTGTAATAGTAAAAGATTCTATAGTAATCATGTAAATTAAAAAAAAAAATGAATGCATTTCATTATCCTTTAGCCAGAAATGAGAATATACAAAAACATACATACTTGCATATGATCACTTATACATATAATAAGATAACTCTATGAAGGTACTGTCCACAGTTTGCATGAGACTAAGGTAGCAAGCAGAAAATGAAGTCGACAAAGCAGCCAAAGTCATGCAGAAACTCTAAAATTGTGCTGATCTGCAGATCACAATTATAGCTATGGAATATATTCAAATTTCCACATACCTTCCTGAACAGGCAAGAGTTAGGAGCTTAATTTTAGAACCTGTCACATTCTAATTTACAGAATTGTCACAAAGTTTTTGAATTTTAGTAAGATTCCTTCATGATGAGATACCTGACTGAAAAGAAAGTGGTTCTCTCGTGGTGTTTTACTAAGGGTCTTGTGGATGGAAGTCATCACGAGGTAAACAACTTGATATTCTGACAAAAGCATCTGAAAGACCTGAAGAGTGAGTCAGACTAAGAGAATATAAGTCACCATGGAGTTCTAACGATGCTTACAGAGAAAACCTTGCTTTTTATTACTAATTGTTTTCTATTCTTCCTTCCCACCTTTCACATCTTTTATTAGGTTAGCAGAGGTGAGACACTGGTGATGATAGGAACAGGGTTTACTTAAAGAGTAACTACAATATTGAGGACATTTCTATTTCATTCTCATTGAAAATTACCTGCACATAAAGCTTGCAGGAGAGTTGAGGCTTATGAGCTGATCAGAATGCAAACTGGGTAAGATCTTGTGCAGGTCATCATAATTTCTATATGAATTCAACAACCATGTGATACCGCAAAATCAATAATCTACATCACTGTCCCTGTCTTGATCTTTAACATTTTTTTTTTTTTTTGGTTTTTCGAGACAGGGATTCTCTGTGTAGCCCTGGCTGTCCTGGAACTCACTCTGTAGACCAGGCTGGCCTCGAACTCAGAAATACATCTGCCTCTGCCTCCCAAGTGCTGGGATTAAAGGCAGGTGCCACCACAGCCCAGCTGATGTTTAACATCTTTAATGCATATCTTTCTACCTTAATATTCCCAGAGCATAAAGGAATTAGTATGTAATTCCTATATATAACTTAAGTTAGACATCACTTATTTTTCTCAGTTTGCATCATTATGTTTCTCTGTAGCCATCATTATTTATATGATGCATAAAAGATAATAAATAAATAAATTAAGCCACATCAATGAAATTAAAATTTTTACAAATATTTTCATTTTTAGTACTATTTTAAAAAAATTAAAATTTGAGAGACTGAAAGAAAGTACAAGAGGAAGAAAAATGTAGAGGAACTTTAAGCCGGTAATAAGGTTACTCAGCCTGGAATACAGATAGGCCTTTAATTCCACGAGACAGAAGCAAGGAGATTTAAGAGTTTAAGGCCAGCCTGGTACAGAGCAAATTCCAGGTTAAAAAAAAAAAGAAAGTTAAGGTGTAGGCCTGGTGGTACATGACTTTAATCTCAGCTCTCAAATGCCAGTTCTATTCAGACAGATGAGTTCAATTTAGGGGTGTCAATTCAGTCAGTTTGGTTGAGTCATTGTGTTCAGAGGCAGTACACAAGAGTGGAAGTCATTGCCATTCAGTTTGGGAGTTCAGAGGCAGGTATGTTTTGTGTTTTATTAATTATCTTTTTGACTTACATTTTAAATGTTGTTGCCCTTCCATGAGCCCTTCACCCTATCATACCACCTGGAGCAACCCACTCCATCCCCTCTCTGTTTTGCCTCTAAGAGGGTGCTCTTCAAACTGCCTGCTCACTCACACCTCAACACTCTAGCATCCTCCCTTCTCTGGGGCATCAAGCTACCACAGGATCAAGTGCATCCCCTCCCACTGATGCCAGACAAGGCAGTCATCTGCTACATATGTAGCAGGGGCCATGGAACAGCCCATGTATACTCTTGCTGGTGCCTTAGTCCCTGGGAGCTCAGAGAGTTGGGAGAGTTGATAGTGTAACTCTTCCTATTGGGTTGAAATCCCCTTTAGTTCCTTCAGTGCTTCCCCTAACTCTTCTATTGGGGACCCTGGGCTCAATCCAATAGTTGTCTATAAATCATCTAATCTGTCTCAGTCAGATGCTGGGATAGTCTCTCAGAGGATAGCCATACCAGGCTCATGTCTGCAAGCCCATCTTGGAATCAGCATTAGGGTTTAGTGTCAGCACATGGGATAGACCTCAAGTTGGAATGGTATCTGGATGGGTTTTTCTTCAGCCTTTGCTCCATTTTTTGTACCTGAATTTCCTTTAGACAGGAAAAATATTGGGGGAAAACATTTGAGATGGGTAGTGTCTTAGTCAGGGTTTCTATTCCTTCACAAACATCATGACGAAGAAGCAAGTTTGGGAGAAAAGGGTTTATTAAGCTTACTTCCACATTGCTGTTGATCACCAGAGGAAGTTAGGACTGGAACTCAAGCAGGTCAGGAGGCAGGAGCTGATTCAGAGGTCATGTAGAGATGTTTCTTACTGGCTTGCTTCCCCTGGCTTGCTCAGCCTGCTCTCTTATAAAACCCAAGACTTCAAGTCCAGGGATGGCCCTACCCCCTTGATCACTAATTGAGAAAATGCCCCACAACTGGATCTCATGGAGGCACTTCCCTAACTGAAGCTCCCTTCTCTGTGATAACTCCAGCCTGTGTCAAGTTGACACACAAAACTAGCCAGTACAATTGACCCCTTGTCAACTTGACACAAACACATCACTATTAAGCCTCAGCTCTTACTTTCTTATTCATCCCCAAGATCTAAAGTCCCACAGTCTTTACATTTTAAAAGTTATTTTAAAATTTAAAGTCTCTAAACTGTGGGTTCCACTAAAATATTTTCTTCTTTCAAGAGAGAAAAATATCAGGGCACAGTCACAATCAAAAGCAAAAATCAAACTCCAACCATACGATGTCTGGGATCCACTCACAATCTTCTGGATTCATCCAAGGGCTTGGGTCACTTCTCCAGCTCTGCTCTTTGTAGCACACACCTTGTCTTCTAGGCTCCAGATTCCTGTACTCCACTGCTGCTGCTGTTTTTGGTGGTCATTTATGATACTGACATCATTAAAACACTGTCTTCCGATGTAACTAGGCTTCACCAATAGCCTCTCATAGACTTTCTTCATGGTGCCAAGCCTCAACTCCTTTGCATGACACCTTCAGTCCTGGGCCATCAATTGCAACTAAGGCTGCACCTTTACCAATGGCCTCCCATGGCCTCTCACTGTGCTGAGCCTCAGCTGCTCTCCATGACCCCTTCATGCCTTCAAAACCAGTCACACCTGGGTGACTCTTGCATATTACCAAGTCCTGCTGCAGTAAAAGTACAACCTTGGCTATCTCTGGAACACAATCTCTTTGTGCTCTCAGAAAAGACTTCCCAGAAGATGTCACCTTAGTGATGCTGGTGTCTTCTTAATAACCGCTAATTTCTTAGCTCCAGCTAAGCAGCATCAATAGTCCCAGTAATGCAAAGTTTTCACTTTAGTAGTTCTGGTATCTTGTCAATCACAGCTGATACTTCAGCCCCAGCTAACCAAAACCACAGAATCTTCACTATCAAAACACCATGGCCCTAATAAGAGTCATTAATCTTCCTTCTGAAATTTCATAAGCCAGGTCCCCATCTCTGCACTGTTCTCAACATGATCTTCTACGCTCCTACAGAACATCCCACAGAGTTCTTAATAATCAGTGGCTCTTCTAGCTCAAAGTTCCAAAGTCCTTCCACAGTCCTCTCCAAAACATGGTCAGGTTGTCACTTCTGGTACCAATTTGTCTTAGTCAGGCTTTCTGTTTCTACTTAAACATCATGACCAAGAAACAAGTTTTGGAGGAAAGGGTTTATTTAGCTTACTTCCACATTGCTGTTGTTCATCAGAGGAAGTCAGGACTGCAACTCAAGCAGGTCAGGAAGCAGGAGCTGATGCAGAGGCCATGTCAAGTTGACATACAAAACCAGCCAGTCCAGGGCCATGCTTGTCTACTGGAGGTGGTCCTCTCAGGTTCTACCTCCCTGATTTTGGGCATTTCAGCTAATAGTTCTGGGAGCCTACTAGGTCCCTGGTGTCTGGAAATTTCTAGAGGTACCCCTAACACTGCACCATATATCGTTATTCTCCTGAGCCTCTGGGCTTCTCTATTGTCTCCTTCTATATCTGATAGTGCACCTTTTCCCTCCCTCTCCCCTCTCCCACACAGGCCCCTCCTTTCCTCTTCCTCTCATGATTATTTTGTTTTGCTTTCTGAGTGGGATGGAAACATCCACATTTGGTCCTTCTTTCTTGTTAAGCTTCATATGGCCTGTGATGTGTACATGAATCTTTTGGTTAATATCAACTTACCAATGAGTACATACCATGTATGTCCTTTGGATCTAGGTTACTTCACTCAGGATTATATTTTGGAGTTCCATCCATTTGCCTGAAAAATTCGCGAAGTATTAATTTTTAATAGCTTAATAGTATTCCATTGTGTAAATGTTCCACATTTTTTGTATCCATTCTTCCACTGGAGGATATCTGGGTTCTTTGTAGCTTCTGGTTATTATAAATAAGTCTGCTATGAACATAGTGGAGGATGTGTCCTTGTGGAATGGTGGGATATCTTCTGGGTATATGCTCAGGAATGATATGTATACCTTGGTCTTCAGATAGAACTATTTCCAATTTTTTGATGAACAACTCGATTAATTTCCAAAGTAGTTGTACCATTTTGCAATACATAGAGGGCTAATATTCAAAATATACAAAGAATTCAAGCAGCTAGACTTCAGAAAACCAAATAATTCCATTAAAAATGGAGTACAGAATTCCCAATAGAGAAATCTCAACTGTCTGAGAAGCACTTGGGGAACAAAATGCACATGGGTGGAGTTACAGAGACAAAGTGTGGAGCAGAAACTGAAGAAAATGACAATCCAGAAACTGTCCAACCTGGGGATCCATCCCATATAAAATCACCAAACCCAGACACTATTGTAGATGCCAACAAGTGCTTGATGGCAGGAGCCTGACATAGCTGTCTCCTGAGAGGCTCTGCTAGTGCCTGACAAATACAGAAGTGGATGCTCAGAGCCATCCATTGGACTGAGCACAGGGTCTCCAATGAAGGAGCTAGAGAAAGGACCCGAGGAGATCAAGGGGTTTGCAGCCCCATAGGAGGAACAACAATATGAACTAACAAGTTCTCCCAGAACTCCCAGGGTCTAAACCACGACCAAAGAGTACACATGGTGGGACTCATGGCTCCAGCTGCATATGTAGCAGAAGATGGCCTAGTTGGTCATCAATGGGAAGAGAGGCCCTTGGTCCTGTGAAGGTTCCGTGTACCAGTGTAAGGGAATGCCATCCCAGGAAGCAGGAGAGGGTGGTTTGGTGAGCAGGGGTAGGGGGAAGGGATAGGGAGTTTTTTGGAGGGGAAGCCAGGAAAGGGGAAACAATTTTAAATGTAAATAAAGAAAATATCTAATTAAAAAAAAAGAAATACTCAACATCCTTAGTCATCAGGGAAATGCAAATCAAATCGACCCTGAGTTACACCATCAGAATGAATAAGATCAAAAACTCAGGCAACAAAACATATTGGTGAGAATGTGGAGAAAGAGGAACACTCCTCCCTTGCTGTTAGGATTGCTTTGTTTTGTTTTGTTTTGTTTGTTATTTTTTTTTTAACAAGGACATTTTTACAGACAGGTTGCAGAGACAATGATATAGTAACAGGTGCAGACAAAAGGAACAAGAGAATGAGGAGAGTAGTGTGAGCAAGAACAGCTCACTGGAGCCAACCATTTAACCCCCAAGCCTCAAAACAAAAAAGGTTATCTTACTCAGACATAAATCTCAGAGGCTGAGAACAGCCTAGCCTCAATTTGATTGTACAGATGGTAGAAACTTCCAGGACTAGGCTTTAGTTAGTAGACAAAAGTAGCAAACCTTGTTCAATTATATCAGGCAAATAAAAGTTACATTTACAGAAAGGTAAACACAAGATGTACAAACTGGTTTTTTTTATTTAAAATAGCAATTTAAAATTATTCCTTTTCAATAATTGCTTTAAATTTGAGGTGGTTTGATATTAATAATTAAAAATGGTTTTAAATATAAAGGCACATATAATTTTAAATTGAAAGAAAAATATACTATAAATATTTTAATCAAATGGGAACATAGATTGCTACGTGATAATTAAACCATATATAATTTGCTTGTATGACAAATTTAAAAAAAAAAACATCATGTTATGATGAAGATTATTTATCTACTTAACAGATTTTATAAATAGTTAGAAGAAATAGTAATAAAAATGAAAGAAAAATGGATAGTAACACCAAAATATTAGGATACTTCATCTTTTCTCCAGCAATGGGAACACATCTAGGCTATTCAATAAGGAAGTAGGTACTGAAGATAACAATATATCAATATTATTTTTGTTTTTATTTTTATTTTTACTAATTACTGACAAGGTCTTCTCATTTGTTATGGTTGTGCTATCTACAATTTGTTTGGAGTGTAACAATTGGAAACAACAAATATATGAATAATAATATCCCATATAATATTAAAGTATCTCAAACTCATAAGGAAATTGTCTAGAGTAAATCACAAATCACCTCATGGAAATTCTCATGTGTAGATGTCATATTGGACTTAAAACAAGATGTAATAGAGAGTTATTCAGTTCTGTTAAGTCAAATGAGTGCAGTGCAGAGGAGTTGAGTTTGTTCCTCAATTCATGAACTTTAATAATGGTCAGCAAAGGTAGTTGAAGTCAGAGAATAAGAATGAGGCAGAAGAATAGAACAAATTGCCAGAGTTAGTTTGAGCCAAGCAGAGCAATTCAGAGAGAAGCTGAGAGATTGACTCAGTCAACTTGGAGAGGAGTTTGAACCAGAAAAGCTGAGTTTGAAACAGGCAGTCAGAATTCAGAGAGAACTAGAAAGTGTGAGATTATTGAGCAGTAAGCCTTTGAGATGACAATTACATCAAGAAAATAAAGGATAGAACACCCAGTGGAAGCTCCACTCCCAGGCACTCTAACACTCCGAGGATCAGAGAGGTGAGGAGGACACAACATCTGTCCCAATATCAGGAGTAACTGGGACCAGCAGGACCCAGACACACAGGATCTCTGCCAGCCTAGTGGCTCAGGTTCCTTCTGGTCTGTCAGGTCCAGCCACAGCAAACTCTACAGTCACTTCCAAAACACCCAGAGGAAGCTCCACTCCCAGGTGCTCTGACAAGCCCAGGGTCACAGGATCCCAGAACCACAGGATCACAGAGACAGCTTGACCCTGAGGAGTTCTGACACAACCAGGATCACAGGAAGGACAAGCTCCAGTCAGATTTAAAAGGAGAGGTAACACTAGAGATAAACAGATGGTGGAGGACAAGTGTAAGAATATAAGCAACACAAACCAAGGTTACTTGTCATCATCAGAACCCAATACTCTCACTATAGCAAGTCCTGGACACACCATCACACCAGAAAAGCAAGATTCAGATAAAAAAATCACTTCTCATGATGATGAAACAGGACTTTAAGAAAGACATAAATGACACTCTCAAACAAATACAGGAGAACACAGGTAAACAGCTAAAAGCCATTCAAGAGGAAACACAAAAATCCTTTAAAGAACTACAGGAAAACACAATCAAAGTAAAACCATACAGAATCTTAAAATGGAAATAGAAACAATAAAGAAATCAGAAAAAGAGACAACCTAGGATACAGAAAACCTAAGAAAGAAAGTAGAAGTCGTAGATGGGAGCATCACCAACAAAAAACAAAAGATAGAAGAGAGAATCTCAGGTGCACAAAACACCATAGAAAATATTGACACAACAGTCAAAAAAAATGCAAAAAGCAAAAAGCTCCTAATTTAAAACATCCAGGAAATCCAGGATGCAATGAGAAGACCAAACCTAAGGATAATAGGTATAGAAGAGAGTGAAGACTCCAAAGGTAATGGGCCAGTAAATATCTTCAACAAAATTATTGAAGAAAACTTCTCTAACCTAAAGAAAGAGATGCCCATGAACATACAAGAAGCCTACTGAACTCCAAATAGACTGGACCAGAAAAGAAATTTCTCCTGTCACATAATAATCAAAACACCAAATGTACTAAACACAGAAAGAATTATGAAAGCAGTAAAGGAAAAAGATCAAGTAACATATAAAGGCAGGCCTATTAGAATTACACCAGACTTCTCATCAGAGACTATGAAAGCTAGAAAATCCTAGGCAGATGTCATACAGACCCTATGAGAATAAAAATGTCAGCCCAGGGTACTATACCCAGCAAAACTCTCAACTACCATAGATGGAGAAAACAAGATATTCCATGACAAAACCAAATTTACACAATATCTTTCCACAAATCCAGCACCTACAAAGGATAATAGATGGAAAACATCAACATAAGGAGCAAAACTACACCCTAGAAGAAGCAAGAAAGTAATCTTTCAACAAATCCACACAACCCTAATTCCACTTCTTACAACAAAAACAACAGGAAGTAACAATTACTTTTTCTTAATATCTTAATATGAAAATTAAGATTACCAACATATCCTAATGAACTGACATCCAAAAATATGAGGAATTAGAAATTTATTGACTGTCATCCAATGATCATTCTAATTTGGTAATTCGAGAAATAGGTCCAATATTATACAATCCATATACACTTTCACCTTTTTTGGTTGTGACAGTGTCTTGCTGTGTACAACATAATGGTCTTGAGATCTTGCTTCTCCTATCTCAGCCTCTCTATTAGTAATATTGTTTATTTCATGTTTTTACACTATACTATGGTTTTCAGAACAGCTTACATATTTTAAAAGTATTTATATACCCAAAAGAAATGTAGACAGTAAAATTGGGAGGGAGCTTGTAAGAGAACAACAGAGTGAGACTAAATGCTTTGCTTGACGTTTGTAACTCTTTTATCAAGTTATCACAGTAAAAGTCAAGATTTTAAGCTCTACTAAATACAAAACAAACAAACAAACAAACAAAAACACTTTGTATATTTATGTTCCTTTGAGAAAATATTGGTAGTGATGTATTATTTTCAAATATAGTTAATACGTTTGGAGTTATTTAAAATTTATATTGAGAAAAAACATATTGCAGTAGACAAGCATATACATAAGACTTAAACTGATTGTTGTTTTATATCAAACAACTTTTATAATACTCATTTTTATTGTTATAATATTTTATAACTTTTAAAGAATATGACAAAAAAGATATTTGTAGGTATTAAAGGGGAGTTCTCAGGTAGGAATTGGGGTACAAAAGGGAAACACAAATGTGATTTAATTCTATTTACTTAAAGTGTTTTTAAATATTAACAAATTCAGATAAATTGAAATCATGTAGCTTTCCTCATCATAATGTGATAAAACTTAAAAAAAAATACAAGATGTATTATATTGCCAAAAATTGAAATTATTTCCAACAACTTTTAAGGTAGTAAGATGGAACTCAAATCAGCAACCAAAAACAAGCTGGAGATTAATGAATGTGGGCCCCTAATATGGGTTTTAACATTTAAATTGTGAAAGAAATAAAGAAAAATAGTTATGTAAAATTATATTGAGACAAAGTAAAACAAAACATCATGAATCAAAACTTATAAAATTAAAAATCATTTTTATTTCTCAAGGAACTAAAATTACTATAATTAGTTACATTTAAGTCACAGGAAGGAAGGAAATTATTAGTGTAACCACGTACTTACACAGTAGTAGTTCTCAATGAAATCTATGTTTGATATTTAAAATAGTAACAACAACAACAAAAAAACAAAAACAAAGTCTTTGCTATACAAGGAAACATACAAGGAGTAAATCAGAAATTAGGAGAATCAGTGTAACAGCAATAAAAAAAATGTTCTTTAAAATATACCTGTAAACATTTATGTTCTAGGAAATTATGTAAATCAGCACAAAAGGTTATATTTTATAAATGTTAAATTTATCAAGAAAGAATTATGACAATGTCTAATCTAAACTCAACGCAAATGATATTTGTATCTTTATTGAAATTCATGCCAACAAAACAAACTCCAGAAGTAGCTGGCTGCCTCAAGTAACATCTTGGATTTAATTCAGAAATGAAGTCCAAAAATTTTAAGCTATGCCATTTTTGAAGGCATTGGGATTGGTCTAAATTCAGTTTTAAAAGAAGCAGTAGTCTTATAAAAATTACAAGAGAAGAATCCATAAGGAAGAAAATGTAGCTCAATGTCTCTGACAAATATTTTGTTCACATTCACAACATGGGACTAGTGAACTAGAATCAATTCCTTATTAAAAGGGCCTGGAGCCATGTATTCATCGATGGGTTGAAAATGTAATTAAGGACAAGTATCAGTCTATCTTTTATATCACAGTAACAGAACACAGGAAGTGATTCATTTAATTGATGAAGGAAAAAGCATTTGGTAAATAAACACATTTTTTTCATGAAATACATATTGTATTTGATACATATATATTAAAAACAGACAACACTAAAATTAACTTTCCTATGTAATGCCATGACATCCAAAAAGAATACAAGGCTACACAATGAGGGAATTGTTTAATCAACAGATGTTATCATTAATAGGTTATCCATATAAACATAATAAAATTGTGGGTGTTTTTTTATAACCAAAAACTGTACAAGTTGTTCTAAAATTGATGATTTAAATATTTAAGATACCAGAAAACTATACAAGAAAAATTTGTAGTATTGTATTTGGCCATGGATTATTGGAGGTAATACCAGTACACTGAGGTAAATACAGGAAAAGAAACAAAATGAAGTTCAACAAACCTCAAACCCCCTGCAAAACAGATAAAACAAACACTGAAAGCAAAAGACAACACATAGAGTTGAAGAAAATATCTGTGAATATCTAAGTATTTGTTAATATCCAAACAAACGAACAAACAAACAAACAAAAAACCCAGATTCATGCATGAATTCTCCAAATGAACTCCGTCTCATCCGGGAAGAGCCTGTGTTGCAGCCCCTAGTTCACCTTAAAAATTTAAAAACTGAATAGTTATTGACAAGATAAATACTCTGCTTGCTGTAGAGCTAAGCAAGAACACAAAGTGGGGTGTTTAAGCAGGAAGTGAGAATCTGGAGGGAGTTGGGGGAGAGGAACAGCATGATTAAAATGTATTGCATGAAAAAAATACTTTCCATTAAAAAAGCAAAGGAAAATACAAGTCAAAAAAAATCCTTTATAAGTCGACAAAGTAAAATATATTCACTAGAAATGATAGCTTCACAAAGAAGATAGACAGATAGCTAAAAAGCATATAAAATGATGCTTTAAAAAGTAGAGGAATGACAAGTTAAAGAACGAGAGACTGAGAGGAAGTGCATAACACAAGAATATTTAGGGAAAGCTACTGCTTTTTAAATATATACTTTTTAAATATACTTTTTAAATATATACACACATGTATAAGTGAGTACATACAATGTGTGCCTTTCTAGGTCTGGGTTACCTCACTCAGGATGATGGTTTTTCATCCATTTGCCTGCAAAATTCATAATATCCATATTTTTTAAAAGCTTACCAAATAAATTACTGAAAAACACAGAGAGAAAGAGATGAGAGACAGAGAGAGAGAGAGAGAGAGAGAGAGAGAGAGAGAGAGAGAAAGAGAGAGAGAGAGAGGTTCATGATTCATGACGAAAGTACAAGTAACATATGGAATAACAACAACATCATTAATCATAAAAAAACTAGCAAATCACAATCATAATCAGATAGCATCTGTTTGAGGAAATGTTTTTAAAAAGAAAAGTAAAACAAACATGAATCTGAAAATTAACAAAATAAAATGTATTGGCATGAATCCAGAACAATTAAAAAACTTTTATTTTTTCCTCTGGGGTAGTAGCTAGTGGTCATACACTACCGTGTAAAATATATGGGGTTTTCTAGTAAAAACATATATAGAAGCTGTGTAAATAAGTCAGTCTATAGCATGTTTTCTGCACAAATTTCTGAGTTTTACCAGCAGAAAACACACAGAGATCCCAAATACAGTACCATGAGCTCTTAGAATTCCAGCACTGTAGTATGAAGACAGGCTGATTATGTTGTCTGAGTAGTCCTTGTTTCTCACTGGTGTAGGTCTATTAAAGATCTCTTCCCGTTAGACAAGATGGTGATTTCTGAAAAAGAGCACTGTGTTTGACCTCTGTCCTATGAGCTCATGTGCCCCCCCCACACACACACCACACAGAACTGCAAACAATTGTGCACTTCAAACACAGACCTAGACTTACATTCACAAACAATCAGTAACCATGTGATGTCAGTTGTAAGTGAAATATTATGAAGTAATTTATGGTAGCAACTCCTATAAGTAGCAAACAGAATGAAATTTTCCAAGGTCGCAGGATACCTGTACCTGTGTAGAAGTCAAATTAATTACCATATTATTGAATAAAATATACAGTATCAATACAGAAAGAAAATCTCAAGAGTGAAAATGAAAGTAACAAGCTAATACATGTAACTTTTTGAGCAAACATTATACAACTATTAAAAACTAACAAACTAAAAGCATACTGTTGTGTAGTTCCTATATGGATTTTTAATTTTTATGTTTGCTACAATAAATTTAACTTGTGATAGGTTTTAGCAAACAACTATATGCATTTGAGTTTCTAATAGTTTCAAGTAGAGAGTCAAAGAACAATTTACCAATATGGAATCTTAAATAATGTTGCCAACTAATTAGTCGAAATCTCTTACCATCTATGTAGATTTAAGGCAATGCATTCTTGCATAAATTTAATTTTTATAGCTTTAAAGTGTAATGAATATATATATTTATATTATTATCAGACATATAAAACTATAAGATATTAATGATGACTTTGTTGTTAACAAAAGAAAAATAAAGATATGCTTAATGTTACATGCTTATAAATGAATATTCATTAATATAAAATATTTAATATCAAAAACTAAAATTGAATAAGCATATATCTGAGAACATTTTGAATCTTACTATTATTAGATAACAACATTTTAGAGGGAACACTGTTTTAGGTGGACATATGAAAGAATTATATTTTAGTGTGTGATACATGATTTAAAGGAGTAATATTTTAAGTTAGCTATGTATGAATTATTTTCTCCTGAAAAAATATGATTTTTCTTCGTACCACTAGTTAGTTTAGTCTAACTTGAGAACTAAAAAGTGCATCTTAATGTGTCCTATGTAGTAAAAGGCACATGACATTTCCATATTTATATTCATTTAAGACTTCAAGTTTTTCCACATGTTATATATTTTTCCATTCTTTATATCAGTCAAGATTTTTAATGATGGCATAGTTGGTAGGTGAGCAAGGAAATGTACTTGTAAACAAAGATTAATTCCTGAGTTTGATCCCCAAATCTCACTAGGAATAAAGTGATCACAAAATCATTCATTATTCTCTGATCCTCCAGAGTCATATGATGGTATATACTTGGACATAGACACAGACACAAACAGACACACACACACACACACACACACACACACACACACACACACACACCAAATAAGATTCACAAAAATAGAATTTTTTTGCAGTGACTGACTCACTAATGGAACCGTATTTGTACAGGAAATTGCGGTTTTGATATTTCAGGTAATTTTGTAATAAGATTTTATGTTGTTTGGCTGCAAATACCCAACACTATTAAAAAGTGTTAAAATAATGACTTCTAACTTGTTCCCAGGCAACTAGTAAATCCATAGACTTTTCTTTAATGTTTTGAAATTAGTGATAAAATGAGATGTTTTATTGCCTTTACATTTCATCCTTTACATGTTAATGAATGTTAATGAATGTAAAAGAATGATCTTTATCTCTCTCCATGGACTATTAGCATCACTTATATATTAAGGAAACATTAAAGAAAATCATGATCATTTAATTTTATGTTCAGCCTAAACAAATCATCAAATTTTCTAAGCGTTACATCTTAGTAAGTGTTTTATGGCTGCGAAGAGTCACCATGACCAAGGCAATTCTTATAAAGGTGAACATTTTAATTGGACCTGACTTAAGTTTTAAGAATTTTAGTCCATTAACATCATGGTGGAAAGTATGGTGGCACACAGGAGGATATGTTTCTGGATATGGATGTTTAGTTTTACCTTGGGATCTGTAAGCAACAGGAAAATGGGGAGACTAGAACTTGTTTGAGCACTTGAAACACCAAAGCCCATGCCCAGTAACACACTTCATTCAACAATGCCATATATCCTAACCTTTTCAAACACCAACAATCTCCATGAGTATATGGGATCCGTTTTCACTCAAATCACCACAAGTAGGTATGTATTATAGGACTGTATTTGAATGGTAGCAGCCGTGAAGGACAGTTACAACCATGGAAAAGCCCAGTGGAAACATAAAGCCTGTTTCTTCCTGTGACTCTCATTCAGCCCTGAGAGTTCTACTCATTCCCAACAGCTGGGACTTCACTCTTAATTGTAATAATTGAATAATCAAATGGTCATTTATGAATAATTCAACATCACTGGAGCAATAATTAACAATATTGGTTTAGATTAATCATATTAAATGGAAAGCCTCTCAGGGATTCAAGTAGGATAGCCACCAAACCGCCCATTTCATAAAACACACACACACACACACACACACACACAATATATATATATATGTATATATATATATATGTTAATATATATTAAATTATTTATTCTACAAATATTTAAAAATCTCGTATTTGAGCTTGCATCTGGGGAGAAGGTTCAGAACATTATAGGCTACATATCATGAGAGTCTGCCTTGAGAAGTTCATAGGCAGGTAGAGCAGAGATAAAATTTGGGCTTAGATTAACCAGAGATATTTAGGTAGAGAATTTTAGGTGCATGCATCTAGATGGTTTATCCAATTAACAAAGGAATGAGGTTGAATGTGTTTCTTAAAAGAGAGTTTATAAAAATACAGAGAGAATGATACTAGATCATAGAAAAAGATAATTCTGCAAAAAATTCTTATTGTAAAATTTTATGACAATAAGTATTATTTCTACAGTACAATACACACATTGACATCTACATAACCATGAAGTACAAGTTAGTCCATAATATATGAGTCATAATTATCATATCTTGAAGGGTCACAGAGAATCTAAAATTTCTTATAGTTTATACTGGTCATTCTTTACAGATTCTCCAAAAGTACAAAGGCTATAGAACTTAAGAATTTCATAATTATTAGAAAAAATAATTTGAAAATGAACATCACCAACTTAAAGTTGTCTACCACATTTAATTTGTCCATATGTGTTTATGGCACAACAATCCATTGAATAGAAATAACTAGTGGAGGAGAAAATGTTTCAATATTTCTCCGCTCTGGCTCTGAAGATAAAAATACCTTACACTGAACACGACAATTTGATCAGCACAGGAATATCTGCTGTCAATGTTTCCATTGATGAATTTCTTTAGGGACAAATGTTTCTAAAAGTTTCATTCAACTTGGAATTCATGATAAAGGGATATCCTGAAGAAAGAGAAGAAATTAGCACTCATTATCACAACATGGACAGTTGAATTATTTGTCATGTGTTAAGAACTTATTTGACATGTAAAATTAAAAATAAAATAGTTCATAGTATCTCTCAACCTAAGCTGTGTGATGATATAATTTCTCTATGAATCAGATAGAGCTATCTATTTTCACTTATCAGAAAGAAAATGGAGAACTGTTTACAAATTTGAACTCACACCATCTCTTCTTTTCAGATATACTGTTAAGAAACCAGGTGTCCTAGATGCTGACATGATTACCAAGGTCATAAAATCACGTCTCTGCAGCTACACTGAGGCAAAAATGACTCACGTGGTATTTTTGGTCCAAATTCTATACTTACCCCAAGAGAAGTGAATTGGCAATCTTTCCTTGCCTTATGATATTGGTTAGCATTAAAAGTAGATGTCTGAGGACTCTGTATTAAATATTGGGTTTCATTAAGTCTCCTGGGATTTGGCTACAGGTAAGTGAACAGTAAAACACATTCATGTTTTCCCCCAGCAACACTAGAGGACCTGGACAATTTGCTGCTTCTGATGTGTTGAAGCCAGCAAAGATGTTTGGAAGGAATCACTTTTCATACTGGCATCCTGGAAGGCACAAGTCCCATAGGCCTCCTGAATTGTACCATGTAAGCCTGTGATTTGCTAGCTAATAGAAATGCAATATGACTCTAGGGACCCTAAAAAAAGGCAAACTTTCCTGTGTATAGCTCCAGTTGCTCATTACAGCTTGTAGAGATACAGTCATAAATAGTGGCTGAATGGGTATTGTGGAATTGAGTAGGTGAAAGAATGTTTGAGTTCATGTAAAATGTCATTAAACATCAACAGTAAGTAGGCTGGCAGACTTCAGGCAACAATTAACTATGAAGAGTTTCCATTGAACAGCATATGACCCATTAAACACTGAGGTTCCAGTGACAATGAATATGAGAGGAAATGCTTATATATTCAGTAGCAAAATGAAAATACTATTATTAGAAAATTTTTGAATATGAATTTAATTTACAGATCAATTTTACAGTTGCCTTGGTCACAAGTCAAGTATTTATTACCCACATGTGTATGAAGTTTTTCTAACAAGGCTGTTCAATAATTCTTCCTGTACCATAGAAATGTCTGTTGAACTGGACTATATACAATGTTTGCAATCTAGGAAAGAAAAAATCAGAAATTTATTTACTTATTTTTTAGGTATTTTCTTTATTTACATGTAAATTTTTCCTTTCCCAGTTCCCCTCTAAACAAACAAACAAACAAATAAACAAAAACAAGAACAAACCCCTGTTGCCTCCCCCCTCCCCATGCCTACCACCCCACCTTCTCCCACTTATTAGCCCTGGCATTCCCCTACACTGGGGTACAGATCCTTCACAGGGCTGAGGTCCTCTCCTCCTATTGATGATTGATTTTGCAATCCTCTACTATACGCATGCAGCCAGAACAATCTGTCTCACTATGTATAGTCCTTGGTTGGTGATTGAGTCCCTGGGAGCTCTGAGGGTACTAGTTAGTTCATTTTGTTGTTCATCCTAAGGGGCTGCAAACCCTTCAGCTCCATAGGTCCTTTCTCTAACTCATTCATTGGTGACCGTGTACTCAGTTCAATGGATGGCTGTGAGCCTCTACATCTGTATTAGTCAGGTATTGTCAGAGCCTCTCAGAAGAAAGCTATATTTAGGCTGGCTTGTCCTTCCTTCAGTCTCTGCTCCGTAGTGGACATGGGTATTTGATTCCCCCTTTTAAGAAGGAATGAAATGTCCACCTTTTGGTCTTCCTTCTTCTTAAGTTTCTTGTGGTTTGTGGGTTGTTCTTCCTGTATTCCAAACTTCTGGGCTAATAATCACTTATCAGAGAGTGCATACCATATGTGTTCTTTTGTGATTGGGTTACCTCATTCAGGATGATATTCTCCAGATCCATCCATTTCCCTAAGAATTTCATAAATTCATTGTTTTTAATAGCTGAGTAGTACTCCATTGTGTAGATGTACCACAATTTTTGTATCCATTCCTCTGTTGAGGGACATCTGGGTTGTTTCCAGTTTCTGGTTAGACTCCAGAGAACCAAATAACCCTATTAAAAAATGGGGTACAGAGTTAAACAAAGAATTCTCTACTGATGAACACCAAATGGCTGAGAAGCACCTAAAGAAATGTTCAACATCCTTAGTCATCAGGGAAATGCAAATCAAAACAACTCTGAGATTCCACTTCACACCAGTCAGATTGGCTAGGATAAAAGACTCAGGTGACAGAACATGCTGGAGAGGTTGTGGAGAAAGAGGAACACTACTTCATTGCTGGTGCAATTGCAAACTGGTACAACCACTCTGGAAATCAGTGTGGTGGTTCCTTTGGAAATTGGACATAGTTCTACTAGAGGACCCAGCTATACCACTCCTGGGCATATACCCAGAAGATGCTCCAACATGTAATAAGAACACATACTCTACCATATTCATAGCAGCCTTATTTATAATAGCCAGAAAAATCAGAAATTTAAACTCTGAGAAATCCCTTTGATCATTTCGATGTCATGCACTAACTAGGCAGATTATGAATTTATGCTACCTTTCTCTGGGTTTCCTTACTGTTGTGGCTATTCCTGGTTGTCAACTTGACTACATCTGAAATGAATTACAATCCAGAATTAGAAGGCTCACCTGTGGCCCTAATCTGGAGGCTGAGAGATACAAGTTTCTGACCTGAATCTTGGCATGGAGACCTTGAGGAATAGTGGCTACGAATCCCATAGGATTAACATAAAAAGCTCTGAGTTCAAGGTCATCCGGGGTTAAAGGTGTGGTGGCACACACCTTTAACCTGGGCCACACTTTTTGCTGGAGACATATATAAGGACATTGAAAGAAGGAAAGCTCTCTCTGCTTCGCCTGCTTGCCTTGTGGGACTGAGCAATTGCTGGATCCTTGGACTTCCATTCACAGCTGCTGCCGTGACTGTTGTTGGGAGTTGATTGTTGGGAGTTAGACTACAAACTGTAAGTCATCAATAAATCCCTTTACTACATAGAGACTAAGTTCTGTGACTCTAGAGAACCCCTAACTAAGACACTTACTTTATCAGCAATGTGGTCAAGTAGCAGAGGAGTATATGTTGCCTTTGTGTATGGATATTTGACATTAGAGGTTTTGGTGGTAACTAATCTTGAATGTCTTTATCTTCATCAACACATGGTTGTCTCACTGTATTCAAAATTCACATTGTTTCCTTTAATGTCCAAAGAGTTGCTTGATCTTTCAACTTATCATATTTATAGCATTCTGTAAGAAGTCCAGTTTTTCTAATCTTATACTGAGATTCCATGAGAATTTTAATTTATGTCTGCATATAATTATATACATATATGCATTATATAAAATTGTATTCTACTATTTCTCACATATTAATAAATTAATAATTCTCAGATTAAAGGTTTCATGTACAAGTAGGTGTTTTCTTTTTGTGACAAAATTCATATATCCATACAGAAATCAGTGGTTGGAATTTCTGTTTTGGCTTTACATCTGTGAATATTTTTCTGTATCCCTTATGTCTAAAATCAAAATCCTTCTTTCTTCCTCAGTTTGTTTTGACAAGGCTAAGATGCTTTCTCACTTGGGCCATTAAGTGAGCAATTTCACGATGCTCCAGCAGTTGACAAAGTTCTTCCATATGCTACCTTTTTCCCAAGTTACACTTTATAAATCTAATAAAACATACAGGAATCAAATGCTCACACCTTCTGTTGGTGAGATGAAAAAGAACATAGATATGTCTTTCAATCACCGGAAAGAAAATTGCATAATTGAGTGGAATAGAGAATTGCTGAGGAGGGACTTGAATCACAAAATAACCACTGATAATAGAAACAATTGCCATTTTAAAATATATATTTTCAGGGATATACAACAGAAGTGCATATGAAATGGTATAATAGCATAAAACTTTAATTCTTATTTTCTCTCCTTAGCCAAATGAGTTCCATCATCTGCACTGAATTGAGCATCTTTTACATATGTCATAAACACATTTGAATTGGTCTAGGCAGGTCAAAAGATTATCATGAATATATTTTTATGTCTTCTAGCTCATTCAATATCACTGTAACTTTAAGAAGTTAACCAAGAATTTCTCTACATATTGTTCTCTGCAATAAGGCTGGTGAACATTTTCACATAGTGACTCATCAGTGTAAGAGAACAAAAATGAATCCTGTAAGGACTCAGGATGGTAGACTTTGAGGAATTTTTTTTACTGTACCTGCATTTCATCTGTGCAGTAGCTGAAAGAACTGACAGCAATTCTTATGCTGTTGGGAAGAATGGTTAAGATTTCACAAGGCATAACAATAGTCTTGTGCAAGTGGATGCTGAGAATCATCGGAGCCTAACAAAACAAAGAAGTCTGTATAAGAGCCATGTAAATTACATATGTATAAATTGGTGGCAGGAAAATATAGTTGGTGTGATAAGGTTCCTAGTCCTGAACTTTTATGATATAGAGGAAACATAAGTAATAAATATTTAGTAACTTTGACTTCTTTTTTATCCAACTTCCAATGAAGCTATAACATGAATGTGAGCTATGTGCCAAGGAAGAAAAATCATATTTTCATAAACATAATAGTTTGTCATAATGGAAATATTTTTGCCAACATGAACCCTCCTGCTGTAAATTAACCTAATGTATTTTTTTCTCTAGTTCTAATTACTGCACTCATCTCTCATGTCCAGAATTAATTAATCTAGGACTATGCTAACTCTTAACTCTGTTCTTCAGGACATATTGAAGCCACATATTGTACAGACTTTTTTTCTAGTTTCTACTATTGGTGTTATAGCTCATTTTTATGTTTTCTACCTCATGACAACTGAACTATATACTGATCTTAACTTTCAAGAGTGTAGGCTTGATGATCATACTATTTATAATAAAATCCATTGTGGATATATGCAAGAGAAATCTATTCCTTGGTTGTATAATGGTCTTGAATAGTAAAGAGATGAGCCAAATAATTACATCCCCATGTTCAGAGGCAGGAAAAGTTAACCTGCCACTTACAACACATGACTTTCTAGGTTGCCATGGTTTCCTGTATTCATGTAGTAGAAAGCACAAGGTAAGTGAGATACTTATCATAACATAGCCCTTATTTTGGTTGTATGGAGATAGTGACCCTGTACTCTCCTCTATTATTGGTAAGATAAGGAAAACATAACCGTATTTCGGGGGCCTGAGCAATACAGTCACATATGTATCTAGAGAAGAAAAAAGAAGCAGAACTGAAATTTTCTAGCAATCATAGAGGTAAATCCTTCCCAGCAAGTGCTAGACAAATCTGTTTATTCCTTATTTCAATTCTTCCACAGAAGTTGCTAAATATTCTTCTGCAGCATGGTATTTCCACTCTGGCCTGAGGTCAAAGTTCTTTGGTCTGTTTCATGCATCTCTAACCTGGACATTTTCATATCTTTTTCCTCTCATAATCTTTATTAGCATCAAGTGTATGATTTTGGAGTGTCTTGGCTTAGGGCACAGAATTCTGACTCACAAGTGTTTACGATATAGGTTTACAGCAGTGGTTAGGTCTTACTGACTGCTTTTAGAAATACAGGAAATGAGTTTGTTGACTCTGCCTTTTTGCAGTTTTTCTTCTTTTCAGGGGATAAATGGTGTTACAGAGCTGACCAACCAGACATCTTTTCTCTACTCCTATCCTCCCTGGACAAATATTTCATGTGCTCAGTGATACCAGTTTTAGCAAAATGATGAGGTTACTAGATACTTATTAAATCATGCATCAACTCTTCAAAGGTTATAACTAATATTTAAACACTGGTTGCTGAGATTAGACAAAAAAAAACGAATAACAATGCACCTCTTTCTGAGAAAAATTCCTTTTTTTAAAAAAAAATTCTGTAATCATGCTAACTTTTGGTCACTATTAATTGGATATTTTATTTATTTGTTTCAAATGTTATCCTCTTTCCAGGTTTCCCCTGTGCATACCTCCTATTCCTTCCCACTGTCCTTGCTTCTATGAGAGTGCTTCCTCACCCACCCAAACACTCCTGCTTACCAACCCTGGCATTCCCCTATACTGAGGCATTGAGCCTTCAGAGGACCAAGGGCCTCTCCTCCCTTTGATGTCTGACAAGGCCATCTTTTGGTAATATGTGGCTAGAGCCATAGTTCGCTCCATGTGTACTCTTTGGTTGGTGGTTTAGTCTCTGGTAGACTCTGTGGGGATGGGGACAGTCTGGTTGATTGATATTGTTGTTCTTCCTATGGGGCTATGAACCCCTTCAGTTCCTTCAGTCCTTTCTCTGTCTCTGCCACTGGGGATCCAATTTCTACTCTGGAAGTGTAAACTAGAAAGCTGACAAAAAAATAACCTGGACTTTCTCAACATTTAAATTCTCAGAAAGAATGGAATTAAGAGAGGTGTAGCATGAAACACCACATGAAATCCAGACACACACATCCTCTAACACACCTAATAATTGTCCAGTTCACAGCAAACATTATTTATGATAAGGAGATCACCTGTGTATTGTAACTGTGAAGGGAAGGAATAAAATACTGGCATTTGTTTTGAATTTCCTTCAGGAAGGGTATGTGAGTTAAGACATACTTCTGTAGCCAATTAGAAATGGCTGAAACAAATTTATAGATTTTTATTCAGGGAGAGGAAAACCCTAAGTAGTAGAATGATTGCTAATGATTTCAAGTAGTTACACTAAGCAAGCAGTAATGAACTAGCAACAGTGAGAATGATAACAGGAGGAAAACAGCAATCATTCATAGAAATGTCTTCAGATAGGAAAAGAAAAGGCCAAGAATGGTCTATGTGATCTACTAAGAATGACAACTAAAGTCCTTGAATTAAAAGAAAGCCTGGTTATGGCTTTTATCCCTTCTTCAGAGAGAGTCATAGGGTCTGTTAAAAGAAGAAGCCATTGTATATTTTACAGGACCTGAAATCCATAGTGTGTTCCCACTACTCAGAACACTTGCAAACTCATCTAAAAATTGTAAGGACTAAATTTTCCAGTGAGTTGACACTTTAGGTTAACTGGCAACATGGGCTTTTTTTTTTTTTTTTTTTTTTTTTTTTTTTTTTTTTTTTTTTTTTTTCGAGGTAGGGTTTCTCTGTTTAGTCCTGACTGTCCTGGGACTCACTCTGTAGACCAGGCTGGCCTCGAACTCAGAAATCCATCTGCCTCTGCCTCCCAAGTGCTGGGATTATAGGCAAGTGTCACCACTGCCTGGCAAACATAGGTTGTTTGATGTAACAGGTGAGAAATTATATAATTACTAATATAGTTTATATGTATATGAATCAAAATGTGTATTCTTCCACAGTTCACAGGTCGGTAAGTATTTTATCAAGAGAATGGTTCAGTCTATATTTTTATCTATTATAAAAGCCAGTATTCCTTATGGCATAGAGAATAGTGGCCCTTTTTGCAAACGACCTAGACAATTTATATATCTAAAAGGCTAATGTTGCCATTTTGTAGGGATAATAATCCATGCAAGTATGCAAGTCTAAACATTCTTTTCTACTTTTTTTTATATCACTCAGTTTTTTCTACTCTCATTCATGTCAATGATTTGGATAGCACAGAATTAAATCAGTGCGCATCGTTTTTTTTTTTTTTTTTTTTTTTTTTTTACCTATTTTCCCTTGCCTTCATCATGTACATAAAGGAAATATTTAATATATATATATATATATATATACATATATACATATATACATGTATATATATACATATAAGACCACTGCTTTTTTTCCTGAAGACCTTTCAATACCCTAATTTACATCGCTGTTATGATTAGAAGCATCTCAAATAGTGTCTATGGAATAGAAATGGATACTTTATTCACTTTCAATTTTCTGTTGCATGAAAGCAATATTCAAAGATAGAATCAAGGTAAAATAGTATAGGCCATACATTCTTATATCCTGTTTCTTGAAATCTTGTATTCTAAGTTTAATCCATCATGTTAGAAAACAGAAAGTACTAACTTCCCCTCAAAATAATGACTGATGATTCTCTAGCATGAGCTCATTCTTTTTGAGATGCACAGATCATGCTGGTTGACATTCTTACATAGACACTGGCTATTGAATTAATGTCCATTTATGAAGTTGTACTGGAATTTGCCATTCCAGCTTGGCAGTTCCATAAATACGATCATGCCAACCACTGTTAGATTGTTCAATCTATGTTATGTATCAGATGCAAAGGACACCAAATGGCATTTCAGTTTAATCTGTTTGTAAACTAGCAAGACAAGAGCAATTTATATTATGAGTAAAAAAGTCTAAGTCAATATTGTCAAACTAAATCATACCTTCTACTTATTTTTGATGATCAATTTTCTTTGAGTTTTGCAAATATATTAAAGAGTGCATTTACCCAGATTTTCATTACATCTTATACTGTAGTGTATTTTATCCATATTTCTAAAGAACTAGAGACAATTAATTTGCCATTACAGAAATTATTAGCTTATTATACTGAGTTATATTAATCTATTCAGTTCAATGAAAATTTTGATGTATTCATTTATGTGGTGATTCTGTGTATTTAAATATACAAATCTGTATAATGTTAGGTGAAAGAAGAAAATAAAATTCATAGAAGAGTCCTCTGACATCTCTGTGATGTGGCACTTGCATTTCTATATAGATGACAAGCACACACACACACATGCACAGATTAAGAGAGAGAAGAGAGGGGAGCTAGAAAGGAAGGAAGGAGGAGAGAGGGGAAGAAGGGAGGAAGAGGGGGAAGCATGTGTACACAGTGAGAAAAAGAGATACACATCCCCCAACTAATAATAATAATAATGCATTAAATAAAAAAGAATTATTGGATAATGGTATAAGTTTACATTATATTAAGACATTGCTACATGCTTCTCATAATAGTTGAAAACAAAACAATTTAGTGATACAGAAAATAGTTATTTCAGTTAATGTGCAAGAATATTATATAATAATGACACTTCTGTTAAAATTATACAACTTGATAGTATTAGTGATATAGAAAATAGTTATTTCAATTAATGTGCAAGAATATTTTATAATAATGACACTTATGTTAAAATTATACAACATGATAGTATATCACAGTATTTCTAGAAAGCATGTTTCATGCAATAATAGATAATCATGGTTCTTCAAATAGTTATTTATTTTCCATAAATCTCTAAAGTATGTTATAATAAATCTTCAAATTATTCATCTATGTCCTATATGGTACACAGAAATTGATAACCAAAAATTGGGGTTTTGAAAATATGTCACAAAATCTGTTTTATCCTATTTCTTCTTATTTTATCAGTTATTTGATAGTGTCATATAATGTATTTTGCTCATAGTTACCCTTCCACCAGTTCCTCTGAGAACTCTTTTTCTTTTTTCATTCAATTTTGTGGGATCTTATATTTTGTTTTTATCTGTAAAGTTCCATTTGTGATGTCCATATATTTTGGGGTATGTAGCCTTTCACTGTAGCATGGTATACTGCCCAGGAAACTGACTCTCACTCTCCCAGAAGCCATCAATTGCCAAGAGTTCCTTGATCGGAATGGGTCTTCCTGCCCATCTCCACAATCCATATTTGGTGTGGATTGTGCTTATACAAGTTTGTGCATGCTGTTACAGGAATTATGAGTTTATAAGTATCATGCAAATAAGATACCCTTTTCTTATAAATACATATACATATATATATATATATATATATATATATATATATATATATTTGTTTTTCAAGACAGGGTTTTTCTGTATAGCCCTGGGTGTCCTGGAACTCACTCTAAAGATCAAGCTGGCCTCAAATGCAGAAATCCACATGCCTCTGCCTCTCAATTGCTGGGATTAAAGGCATACACCACCACTGCCCGGTGTCCCTTTTCTTGTCATCATACAAAATGGAGTATTGACATCAATGTTATCTTAAATATCAAATATCAATCTATACCAATGGTTCTCAACCTGTAGGTTGTGGTTCCTTTAGGGAGGTCAAAGGATTCTTTTGAAGGTGTCCCCTAATATCATTGGAAAATGAAGATATTTACATTGTGATTCATGACATTAGTAAACTTACAGTTATGAAGTAGCAATGAAATTAATTTTATGGTTGGACATCACCACAACTTCATTAAACAGTTGTAACATTAGAAGTGTTGAGAAACACTGATCTATATACAACAATGAAAGTAGCCAGTAATAATTGTTTGACTTTGTAGATTTAGAATGCAAAAATTTAAGAGGTTACTGAATGTTATTTATGTATGCACATATTTTAAAAATGTATAACTCAAAAAAATATCAAAGAAGCAACTAAGGAATGATGTCAGTGTCTCACTAAGTAGAAAATGGCAATAGCTACAAACTATAAAAGACGGACACACAGGGTAATTCTGACTCTGGAATTATAATACAAATTTGAAAATTCATTGGAGACAATCAACTATTAGTTTGATGTGACAGAACAAAAGGATTCAGAAAATAGGAAAACAGCAGTAGAAATTATGTATTCCAAGTAGCTTCAATAGGAGATAATGAAAAAAAAAAGTTTACTAGAAGTGTTGGTGTTCAGGCAACAAAAAAGTACCATTTCTATGTGAATATTATAAAAAGACTGAAGAGATAAAAAAAGAGAAATCATTTAAATAAAGGAAATTCTTAACCATGGATAAAATACTTTACACATATAAACACTTCAGAAAACTTCAAATAGGATGAATTCAAAGAAACCTAACCAGGCATACACAATATTTTTAAAGTAACATGAACAAAATGAATCACCAATTTCAAAAGTGGTTAAACAATCAAATGGCTATCCTCTCACTTTAAGCAAGGGGATGATCCCTAATGTGCTGTGAAGAGAAACTTAAATACTGCAACCTGGTTACTCTGGCAGGGGATCACAATCAAAAACTTCTAGATCTACATAATCTGGTGGAATGCAGAAATTTCTGATCAGACTAAAATCCTGACACACCCTTAGTATGTACCTTTGAAAGTAAAGTGAGTTTGTAGGAAAAAAGCAGCAGTGACTTAAAAGTGGTGCCAAATTGAGAAGCAAAGTAATGAATTACACAAGGATTTCACAGAATGAGTCAGAGATTGGATACAATCAACTCTTATGAAAATGACACAGGAAAGAGAGGTGACAGAAGAGAAAGTGGAGAGAGAGAAGAGAGAGTTTTACTGAGACAGTTTTACACATATAGGTCACAGGTGAAGACAGACCAAACCATAATGAATAGGAGAGAGAAGATTAGATTGCTACAATTAGTTTGAGGACAAGCAGAGCAATTCAGTTAGAAGCTAAGAGAAGTTTATATCAGTCAGCTTGGAAATGTTATTGGGTTAGAGGAGCTGAGCAGAACCAGCCAGTCAGAATTGGGAAAGAGCTGGAAAGGTTGAGCTTATTCGGAAGTAAGTCTCAGAGGCTGAAAACATTCTAGGTCTACATTAGATTGTACAGAGGCAAGAATTTTCCAGAACTATACCTAGGTTAGCAGATAGAGGCAGTAAGCCTTTGAGATGACAATTAATTCAGGTAAAAAAATTATATATTTACAATTTTGAAAGTAAGACAATTGTGAGTGGCAATATATTTTGAAAAGCAATATTATAAAATCAGAATAAAGCAAATTGACTCTCAAATGTATAAATATCTGGTTAAAACATGTTTCCAATTCATTTGCCTTGCCAAAAGTACTAGACAAACTTTCTCGGTGAACACAATTGGCACCAATATTTAGGTAAATTAAACCATTTACCATAATGAATAACTGTATTAGAAATGGGAATCTATGTTTCTTCTTTATCTTTTCTAGAAGGTTACTGAAAGTAAAGTCATAAAACATTATGTACACTCACAGGAAAACATATATATATATATATACATGTAGGGATATAGATTTAATATATTAGTCCAATAATACTCAGAACTGAAGTACAAATGACAATAACAACCCAAAAAATGTGGGCTGAGATAAAATTTTAGGGAAGTGAGAAATAACAGCAGAGGATAAAGAATTCCTTAGGAAGAAAGGAAAAGGGCCAACGGTATGAAAATAGGTTTCTAGATGATTATATAGGAGACAAAAATATATACTTATTGTTTTCCATCTCAACTCCTTTAAAATATACAAATTATATAAAGTAATTGCAACAATGTATTCTCAATTTTGCTGTATGTGTGCATGGGGCATCTATAATAGTAGTATCATGTGATATTTTTTTGGAAGATGATGAGGTCTAGAGGCTCTACATTTTCTTAGAGCAAAGTCATACACAGAGAGATAGACTGATGCATTGCAATGATGTTTTTTATTTTTTAATTCATCTAATCTATTATTTTGAGTTTATGCATGAATATTCTATTTATGTAATTCCCCTATCTCACTCCAACTTCTTCCAAATCCCTCCTCCTTCTTTGTAAATGCAAGTACTCTTAATCTGTAATTGTATCTGTTATACACAAGGACCACATGCGTGTAACCCTGTGTGTGTGTGAATGTTACATACAATGTATGGGTGTGTGGTGTGTGCATGTGTATCAAATGCACAATAATGAAATCCCTAAGTGCTTACCATATGTGTATATGGTTTACTTTGTGGAATTTGTTAACTTCTCAGGGGGCTCATCATTGAAGAAGCCCGAGTCTCCCTCTCACAAACTACTAACTGCCTGGATCTCTTTTGTCAGGGATGAAGCCAGCCTTGTGAGAATTCCACTATTGGTATTGTTGCATCAATTGGTACATTGATTTGTTTTTTAAATTTTGCTTTAGAAATAATATTATTGTGATTTCCTAGGCAACTTTCCTGTCACTATAAAAGACATATATCCTAGTGTATCTTCTAATTCACAGCATATATCAAGTCTTTATCATCTGCATTCTACAATCTTTAAGTTCTATCTTCTATGATGTTTCCCAATCCTAAAATATAATGGTTGTGTTTTAGATGTATTACTTAGATATTATACTGGGTTAGCAAAGTTGCAAAGTGGTGATCCTATGTTCTCTTCTAGTTTCCATGATCTCATGCAGTGGGCTAGTGTTAGTGTACTAGTTAAGAATTGTCTCTAATTGTCTCTATTGTGTTCTGTTAGATGCTGTTTTTCATGGATATCATAGGTAGGTAGAACATTGGGTGACTTTTCTCCCTTGGAAGTTTGCTTAGGGTGACTTTTCTCCCTTGGAAGTTTGCTTATTTTTCTCAGTAGAATGAAGGTACACCACTTAGGCTGACAAGTATTCCCTGAAGAAATATAAAAATCCCACTGCCTTTTAGTCATGAGATATCACTGAGTTATCGGTCAGGGTGAGTCTAAGAATTATTATTCTAATAATAATATTATCCCAAAAGTAATACAGACTAATGTTATTCTAATAGTAATATTACCCCCAAAAGTAATACAGGCTGTTGCTATTGCTGTTGATTGTCTCCCATAAATTGAAGGGAGCACCCTATTGCTGAAGAAACCATATGATTCAATCAAAGAAAGTGATAGGATTAAGACAGAACTGACCTGGAAGCCAAATAATTAAGGCAAATATCCTGGAGAAAATGAACTTAAGAACAAGTAGAGTAGCTTTGGGGGATAAGGAATGAGTTTGTAATGTACAAAGATCAGCAAAGATGTTAACACAAATAGAAGGATTATAAACATCCTTCCCAGTGTACATTTTAGAAGATATATAAAATGAATTGACTTTCAATACACACACACACACACACACACACACACACACACACCAATAACAACTTTAGATGGAAATGCATTTCTGTTTAAAATAATTTTCCATGACCATTGTAAACATTTGAATTAATGTTATTTCTGTTCAATTCCCAGTATAAAATCTATCTATAAATGTCTTAAAGCACATCCTAAAATGTTACTCATGATTGAGTTTTCTGTATTCATGCACAATTTCTTTAAATATATACAGAATCTACTAATTAACACTGTATAGTATTAAAAGCATCATATAGATGAATAGCTATGCTTTGCTTCTCAGTATCTTAAATTTCCTTTGGAAATTATAACCTATATTATTATGGGAGAAATTTTTATCTCATTTTCATTATATATAAATATATGTGAATTTATGTAAAGAATGTTACTCTTTCAATAAACTCTGCTTGAGTTCCTTTCCTTTAAACTTAGTAGTTATACCACATAGAATAGGAAGCTTCAATAATGGCCCATGAGATGTGCATTGAGGCTTAGAAAGGGACAGTGTCAGACATTGATATATCCATGGAAAATAATTATCAAAAAAAAATCAATGGAAAATTGCTTTGACATGGAACATAGGATTAATGAACATAATAAACCCACTGGAGAATAGTAGGTTTGGAGAAGAGAGTTATCCCAATAGCATAAATGAAACATTTGCAGTAGTTTTTCCTCCTTTTAGCTCATTTTCCATTATTGGTTGCTACTACTTACCCACTACTGCTTGGTGCTACTAAATTAAATGACACTTTTTGGTTTCTATGGAAGAAGGACTAATGAACCACATGGCAATATTAGCAACCAATAAACTAAGAGTCACTGGCACTTATCTCACTGCACATTGATCTCATACATTGCTGATGGATGATTCCATGGCTTCATTTAGCCATTAAAAGTTGGGGAGGGGATATTTTACCACATTGACTTCTATTTAAAAAATCTTACATCTTCGACTTGTGTGCTCTTTACATTTTTGTTATCGTGTGAATATTTCAGTATGGTAACAGCACAGATATAGGCTACTAGATTACACAAAGTAGACTAGAATTCTAGTTGCCTATTATCACAGTATCTAAGGATGTCTCAGATCACTCCATCTTCACATGATACCCATAGAAAGCATGTTTTGTTGTTCATTCAATGACTAAATAGAAAGATCAACTGTACAACCATAGATACTCACTAGATTTCACACAATGAATTGTCTTCTTAGGATTATACTCTTTTCCCAGTTGTGTTATATTATATATGATGTTGCCCTGAGAACAACATTTTTGAAAGTGTTACTACATAAGTTATAAACACAGATTCATTATTACTATTTTGGTTTTCTTTCACAGGCTCTCCTTCAATAGCCCTTTTAGGCCTGGATCTTGTTACACAGATCAAGCTGACCTCATAAATACCATAATATTTCTATTTGTTCTTTAGTTTCTGCATTTCCATGGATGCGTGAATGAGTGGTCATTGTATGAGAGCTTGTGAATAGATAGAAAATTTTCTAAGTTAAACCTTTCCAGAATCCAAATATAAGAGATATACTTCAGGAATTTTGACATTGCATTTTCATAGTCAATTGCCATTCATTTACCACCCAGTCCTAAACAGATTAAGTCAATATTTAACTTAAGCCCAATGTAAGCCATTTTTGAAATACATTCTATGCTTCTGAATTGCTTCTTTTAGTTACAGTAAGACTCAATACTGAACTTGCAGCCAACTTTTTGATGATTCATATATATTAGCTTGATTTCAGTCCTACAAAGTAATACGTAGGTATGTGTGTAGTACTACTTTTTCTTTTTCTTTAAATATATTGATATGAACATAAACTGCCTCAAAACTTGACATATCTCCATATAATTTCCTCACATAACCTGCAGCCTTTCAGAGATCTCGATTATTTTTCTTATTTGGAGTGAAACAAGTCTTTTTTTTTTTTTCTTCTTTAATTTCAATCACTGCTCCTCTAAAACAGATGATTTTACCAACTAGCACTGAAGCAGAAAACATTTCATGCAAACAAAAGCAGAAAAAGCATACTTTTGTTTACTGATGTTAAACAGCATTCAGGGACGAGGAAAATGGATGGTAATTATATGGAAGATGACTCTCTTATACAAATTATTTAAAATATTGATACGGTGGCTCACAGTAAGATGCATAAGAAATATGATTAGTAAGCTGGAGTAGTCAGCAATTTAGCATGAGGATGAGAAATTAGATATAATTATTGTTGTATAACTCTAATGTACAGATGCTTCCTTGGCAATCAGCCTGGGACAGACAGTCAATGGGGTGTGCGTCATCTATGAATGATGTGTTATTTGGCCAAGCATACAAGAGTAATTGCTGAAACCTAAGCTAGTCTCAGTTCCATTATTTTCCCCCAAGAGGATTTTGGCACACTTCCCAACATTTTCTCTAGTGGTCAGCACAGTTAATGACTAAAATCATCATCTGAGTCACCTTGAGTCTGCGAGGCCTCTATTTGCAGAGCATTCTCTCTGGGACTTTGGTGAGATTCTGTGCACTGCTACACTCTCTTATTATGTCTCCTTCACCAAATTCTCACATTCTGGTGAAGGGGAGCTTAAGGTATAAAACAATTTCTCTTTTACTAAAAAGGAATAGTCATCCTTGATTCTTTTAAAGACAGAATTATTAAAACATTCTTATATAGACTGTTGAGACAAAGTCTGATTCTATTTGTTTTCACCACTTTCCTCTCTTTCCAAATATGTCATGGCAAAAACTCAGTTAACATATCCTATGCTATCCCAAGTTTCTGATGCATTGAACGTTTTCCATGCAGGATATCTTTGCCTTTCTCAGTGTCAGGAATCCCACACATCAGGGTTGGAAGCATGTTCGCAAGGATGTAATGTAAAGACGCCTCAATGTTAAAAAAAAATATTCAAGCACTATAATATATATAGGCTACTTCATATTAAAAAGCAGAAAAGCTGGAGGAAAAGATAAATGGGTAGTTTATGTAAAGATATATAACTTAAGTATTTCAAAATCAATGTCCATTAGTAATTCTGACAGGAAGAAGTTGGCTATTGCTGAAAAACCTTGAAACATCAGTAAGGATTGTGCAAAAAATTAACATAAGGCTTCATAGACAGGAGACGATATTTAAGTGATACCCATGAAAAATGTTAAGAAAGAAATCAGCACTACAATATGCATAAAATTAAAGAAAAGCAATTGAGTCTCTCCTTGCTGAGAGAAGGAATAAGCATCAAATGAATCTCAGCTGGCCTCCATCCATAAACTTCTCCTATAACTCTGAAATGTAGCCTTCTAAGTAACAGTCATTAAACATCACTTTTACTAACATTACTATCTCAGGTTGTATTTGTTAATTTCAGCTAAAGAAAAACCTGTTGTACTAAATTGGCATAGTTTGTCATTCTAATTGTGGGAATAGGATTAGACTGTTAAGTACAGTGTGTGAAGTACTTTATATAAGAGAACTGACTTTGAATCACTTCACTAATTGAGTTTCACTTTTTCTTCTGTGTAAATATTGCCTAGTGAGCTCACAGAATAAAGTAATCTTTTCATCTGTCTGATATCTGGACAGATGGTGTTCACATGTGAAGTGGGAGGAGCCAAGTAGAAAATGAGATCATAGAGTCTGCTCAAGGCCTTTGTTACTGCTCCCTCCCTCTCTCTTTCCCTCTCCATCCCCTTCCTTCTTCCCCTTTCCACTTCTCTCTCCTTTAGATAGAATGTAAACTACAATTTATTCTTTCTCTGCTTCATCCTATTCTTTCTTATAGTACTTTTCCTCTGATCTTTTTCTTTTTCTTTTTCAATTTCATTGATTTATTCCACTCCATAAGTTAAAAGAGATTGTTGATTTCTTGAAGAAAAAAAACCAAACAAACGTTATTACAAGGAAACTGAAAAAAAAAATGCTAAAATCACATGAAGCTTAGGGAACATTCTTAAAGAGGAATGGGAAATTTGTAAGAGACAAAGAATAAAAAGTGTTTGCATGTCAGTGTGTACCCATACATTCTTGCCAAAGTAACTGCTTAAATAAGACCTTAAAGAGGACAAAAATAAACATATTACGTTGATGGAGTCCTGGAAGTACCAGTCCTACATACACACACATACACACACACACACACACACAC
>JADRCD010215731.1:0-17519 GCA_019843815.1 Montemys delectorum | reverse complement strand
GGAGATGGCTGTGTGGCCCAACTTTGAGCTTCTAAATAAAGACCCTAGCATGAGTACAGGGTCAGCTCCTTGGTGGTCTTTTGGGGTTCACAAACACTTTCTGGCCCAACAATATGTGCTATAACATAAATAAATATAAAATTATTATGTTGAATGAAAGAAACTGAGCATCAAAGACCACATATTTTATGTTTAACTTTATAACTATACAAGTAAAACCAGATTAATTTTTTCCTGAATCTGGGGGTGAGACCCAGAAGTGACTGCAAGGGAACTAAATGTTTCCTTTGGGAATAATGGAACTATTTTTATTTTTAAAAAAATGCTTAATCATGTACCATATCATCATTAGTACATAATAAATTTAAATGTGATTTTAATGTACTAATTCTCATTAGCATATAATAATTCTTAAATTATTTTAGTGAAATAATTTTGATATTTTACATGTTAAAGTAATACCATTGTAGATATAGATATATTTAGGTAAAATAGATTATGAATAATATAACCTACTTACTTTTACTGTAATAATGAGGCTACTAAACCACTTTAAATTATGTATGCAGTTTACATCACAGGTCTATTGGACAACATAGCTTCAGAAGGGAATATAATAGCAACTAAACCATCTTCATTCTTCTATTTAATTTTGCTGACTGTCTTTTTCCTCCTCCTGGCTTGGCACCAACTTGGTATGGGGATAGAGAGAATTTATCTTCCAAAAGATTCTGAAGGATGAGAGAGTCACCCAGACTACTGCTGGTCTAGGTCTGGACTAGACAGCAGCATCCTGGTGACCGGATAAGAGGGGCAGGCAAGGTGTAGATGAAGGGACCACCTTTTGTTTGGAGATGTACAGGAGTAAAAGGGAAGAACACATTTAATGTGCACTGGAAACAGATCATGCACTTTAGATAACATACAGTCTTTATAAATGTGGGTGTCGGTGTTATCTGTTAAAATAAGCATATAAACTTAAACGCGTCCAGAAGAATCTCACTTTAAATGCTGTCATGGTTTGAATATGCTTGGCCCGGGGAGTGGCACTATTTGGAGGTGTGGCCGGGTTGGAATAGGTGTGTCACTGTGGGCGTGGGCTTTCAGACCCTCATCTTAGCTGCCTGGAAGTCAGCATTCTGCTAGCAGCCTTCAGATGAAGATGTAGAACTCTCAGCTCCTCCTACATTATGCTTGCCTGGATGCTGCCATGTTCCTGCCTTGATGATAATGGACTCAACCTCTGAACCTGTAAGCCAGCCCCAATTAAATGTTGTCCTTTTAAGAGTTACCTTGGTCATGGTATCTATTCACAGCAGTAAAACCCTAACTAAGACAAATGCTAATAATTTATTGAGACAAATAAGCTTGCTTTTCAAAAGTATCCAAAAGTATCCTAGAGGGTAGCCATCACATCCAGTCAGCTGGATCAAAGGTTAATGTTTTTGGATCTCCATGGAAACTGCATGAAGGGTGTGTCTGTGTGTGAAAGGCTCTTAAAGCACATGGATACATGGGTCCTACTCCCTGATACTGTGGTTGAGTTGGTCTGGGGTGGGGTCTGGGCAATGATCTGTGAAAAGAATTTCAAGCAGATGCTAATGGGAATCACTAATCCTGGGCATCACTCACCTAGTGCTTCATAATGGGCTTAAAGTATGCAGTAGTGGACCTAAAAATGGACAAGGAGGAGACACAAAGTTCCACTGGCCATGCTAACTCTACGAACCTCCTCCCAGGCAGGGCCAGGATCCTTTCTCACCCATGAGTCCTCATCTGCCTTTTGCAGGATGCTGAGGGTGGATGCTGCCTGAGCAGACCCAGCTCCTTCTGTTAGAAGTTGCTATAGCTGTTGGCCTATCTTTACCAATCCATGCTCAGCCTTGCCACTTATAATGTCTACCCATGTGTTTTGATTTTAACATCTGGTCAAGATTAAAGAAGTCTACCCGGTCCCCACATAAGAGACATCTCTGTAGTTGAAAGCAGTAAACAGGGCTCCTTGACCCTCTCCTTCCTTTACCTCACAATTTCTCGATCTGTTCACTGAATGCTTCCTATTTCTAGGCCTGTGACTGGCTCTCAGTACTAGTTAAACAATTTCCCCTTTGAATTTCAAAGCCTCCCGTGTTCACCCTCCAGATGGTGTCAGCCCACGGCCAGTACAGCAGGGCAATTACATTCCTTGATAAGGCCATTATAGTCCAGGAATGTAGCCACCACACTGCATTGGCTCATCATAGAACAATTGGAAAGAGGAGAGAGAAGAAGGGGGAAAAAATCCAAAAGCTAGATCCTAAAAAAATTTCTCATCTATAAACTTTAAGTGTTTGAGTATAGCACTCTACAAGCTATGAGTCCAAGGGAACATGGATCCAATTTGCTAGAATGGAGACACTGTCAGCAGAGTGGAATTCTCATTGTACCGATTTATCTATGAGCTATTAATCTTCCATCAAGTGTTTTCAGTGGCTGAAGAGTGGGAATAATGGCAAAAAAAAAAAAAAAAAAAAAAAGGAACTGCCACAGCAAAGGGCTTAGCAGGCAGGAAGTGGAATTTACATGGGTGGTGTACTAACCTAGTTAGCTCCGTCAACTTGACACACCCTAGGTTTCCTGGGAAGGGATTCCCAATTAAGAGATTGTTCAAATCAAACTGGCCTGTGAGCACATCTGCCAGACATTATCTCGATTGTCGATTGATAGGGGAGGCTTTAGCCCTTGTGGGTAACATCATTTCCCATGCAGGTTGTCTTGGGTTGGTTAAGAAAACTAACTAAGCATCAGCTAAATGAACCAGGAAATAGCAGTCCTTTGTGGTTTCTGCTTCAGCTTCCTTCTTGTGTTTCCACCCTGACTTTCTTCAGTGATAGACTGTAACCTGTAAGCCGAAATAAACCCTGCTCTCTCCTAGACTGCTTTTAGTTAGAATGTTTTCTCACAGCCATAGAGATGAAACTAGAATGAATACACCCCACTTGGGAAAAGATTTTGGTTCCCAGAGATAAACTATGATCAGAAGCAAACCTCACCTCATTGCCATCTGATGAGTCCATTTAAATTCCAGGCTGTGGATTGAAGCTGAGCCTTACATGACTCTGATCACAGAAACATGGGTTCCCAGAGCACAGGGGCCATGTCGGACTCCTCTCTGCTGCTGGCACAGGGCCCAGATTGTGAAAGCATACATTTGTTTCTTAGTCAGCCCAATTACCTACATCTCTCTCTGAAGAATTCATTTCAAATCCAACTTACATATATTAAATACTCATTATCTGAGCTGGGTACGTAGGTGGAGTGACTTTACATATGGTTTATTACATAAATATGGCCGGGTGTTGTTGTAATAGGGTAACTTGGGTTTCGGAATTGAAAAGAAATACTGATTGCTATTCAGAAAGGATCACTTGACTCCAGAGGGATAGAGGGTTGATGTCAGATAGGGAAGGGACTAAGAACATGCCAGAGAACTCCAGGAATGGTTCCCTCCTGCCTGGTCCTGGGGATAGTCATTGAAAAGGATCATTTTCAAGGTTTCATTCTTTTCCACAGAAGCATCGATCATATGGGTTGTGCCTGCATCAGAAACAGACTACATCCTATAGGCAGGAATGGAAGAGGCTAAAAGAACTGTGCGGAAGGAGGGGGAGAAATGTCTGATTGTTGTGGCATACAAACCAATAGCCCTTTTCTAATGCAAGCAGTCAGCTCCCACAAAGTCTTTTGCTTCTGCACTAAATGTAGACCATTTCAACTTAGACCCTCAAATCAACCATCTCAATGGACAACAGGCAATTTCCTTGACTCTTCTAATCTATCACCATCAAGATCTAAACACAAAATAATGGAAGAGCAGAGACTACCCAGTGAACCTCCCAACACAAGAGAAGACATTCTGCTTCTGAGCTCTACCGAGGGTGTGGGAAGATGACTACCTCGTAGAGAGTTCTTTTGCTCTGTGGTCATTTTGAAGAGCCACCTCACACTGGCTTAGTCAGCCTGTCCCCCAGCTTACTTCTCCCCTTTCCTCTTATGAAATGAATAAAAGCAACAGAAATCACTCTTATTTAACCAACCCTGGGATATCAGAGCTCAAGGAATCACAGCAACTATGATGAATAAGGACTCAGAGAGCCCATAACGGAAGGAGCATCTAAGGCTCCAGCCTGACTCAGAGATTAGCTGAGCCATGCATGAATCATCTGGGGCTTGCTTATCTTAATTTGTAGTTTGTTTGTATGGATGTTTCTTGGGTTTTCATGGTTACTTTCTTGAGTTTAGAGTTAGAGGACCCCTCTTGATTACAGAGAGACCAGAGCAAGATGAAGGTAGAATTGATTGGCTTTTGTTTCTTTTCTTTCACTACCCTGACTATGGAACCAGCAAAGTACCACGCCACACCCCTGCTAGTTCTCCGAAACATGACGGCTTAGGAACTGTTTCTACCGTAGTGGCCAGGCTGCTCTCCAGTGAAGAAGTAACTGTATCCTGGTGAAGCAGGTAACACACACCCAGTAGTGAATTTCCCAACATCCTTATAGGAAAAGGGGGAGCCACAGTGGACTAGGCAGTGGCCTTCATGAGCATCACTGAGACTCTTAGCTGATGCAGTACCTCCTTGACCTTTTTCCCAGCTCAGATTGGAAGAATGTTTTCTAAACTGGACTGCCATGAGAACCACCACCTTGGAGTCTAACACTAAATGCCAGTGTCTTATGCTTGGGAATATTGTGATCTGGAAAAGTTGGGACCTGTGCTTTGAAAATAAAAAAGGAAAACTTCTAGGAAATGCTACTAGTGTGGTAGCCACTGAGGTGAGCTGTCTGGGATAATGATTTTAGAAGAGATCCAGTTGGTTAGATCCATTCTAGACTCTAACAACTGATACAGACAAATGCCCCAGGTGAAGTTGAGTTACCTGCTTCAGGGATTATAAACAGGGAATTCATTTAGGCTCAGAGGCATAGCATTTCTACCTACATGATTGTCCTGCCTGAACAACGACCTCATGCAGGGCCCTCAGGAACAATCTGCATTCCTCTTAAAGGAGCAGATTTTGTCTTTACACCTTTCCTTCATGGATCTTTCTGGATGGGTCAGAGCCAGCCTTTTACTGGGCATCCAGGTTCACGAGCCAGTTTTACACAGGAACATTTGCTAGAATCCCCCTTGGGGGTCTAATGAGGCCACTGACAGGGGATTGTTTTCAGAAAAAAACTTGGAATTTGTCATAATCTCAGCAACATTCCCCATAGCTTCTCTTTTTTTTTTTTTTTTTTTTTTTTACCACTTCTGTATAGCTACTACACAACACAATTGTCAATAATAGAGAGAACCTCTATGTTTTCTTCCTCAATTACAGAGACTAGAGCCATGCCCTTTCATACCAGCTATGTCTGGGCAGCTGATCTGAATTTTTTTCCTCAGTGAACCCTTGCGTAATTTCTAGGAGACAAAATGGTGAGGCCCAAAATGACCCAAATCCAAAGGCTCCAAGACTCTCAATGGGTCTGACATTAGAACCCAGATCTCACCACTTGAATTAGCTAGTCTACTTGTTGCTGTGTGTGAGCAAAAAGCATCTATGGGAAGAAGAATTTGTCTTGGCTCACAGTTTGGAGGGATACAGTCAATCATGGTAGAAAAGGCATAGGGGCTTGGTCTATGATGCCACCCAAAAGTAGAAATAGTAGAATGCCAGTGTTCATTTAGTTTTCTTTTTTCTTCCTTTATCCTCTTCACAGGGCCCAGCTTAGGGAGTGATGCCACTAACACTCAGTAGGTCTCCCCTCTTCAGTTAAGCCTCTCTGCAAACATCTATACAGACTATGTTTCATAATGCCCGGTTTTCTAAACCAATCATGTTTGCAATTGAAAGCAAACATCACACTAGCAAGGAGCTAGTGCTGGAGAGCCTGACAGGCACAGGATGGAGGGAGGACATAGACCAAGCTTTTGATACTTAGCAAGGTTAAGGGAAGGGTACAGTCATGAGGGTGGGAAACACAGTGGGAAAGAATGGAATAATGGGAATCAGACATCAAGCAGGTAGACTGTAGAAAAGACATGTTTAGTAGTCCAAGGTAGCCTGAGAAAACAAGAATTCCTGACATCTAGCTCTCAGAGTCCTTGATAGAGGCTCTCAGTCACCGCCCTCCTTGTCTCCAGCAGCCAGGCTCCCCTAGTTTTGGCTTATCCCATGGGAGGACATGTGATACCACAAAAGAAGCCTTGCCTCTCACCCAGGCTCTACTGTACAGCAGCAATTTAATAGTGCCTTGCAAAATTGATAGATTGTTATTCTCAACATAAACTCTGTTTTATTCCTGAGAGGATTTTATTACCTCTCACGAATGAGTTTGATATTGGAGAGATTAAATTAGAGCAGTTATAAAAAGGAGGAGGAACTGAAGAAGAAAAGAAAGACAAAATCCATGACTAGGCGGGAAGGGCTACCATTAACACCTGGTACTTTGTGTGACAGAAGCAAACCCATCCTTACTACCCTGGGTGACTCATTACTGTATCAGCTGTCATTGATCTCTATGGAAAGTTACACCTAGATGAGCTACAATCTTGCAGTGAGAAGAACCAGGCCTGGAAACCAGATGAAGGTTATATTGTGTGTAAATCCATCCTGAATGGCTGCTTTGCCTGGATCACTTCGATAGAACATGCAGTTCATTCCAGCCTGTTGATGGTGGCCGCTTACCAGGGATAAATTCTCATGAGTCATTGATGGACCTGACTGGCCATACCCTGCACTCCTAAACCCCTTATATCTACATGGAGCTGTCTAGAGCTTCAAAGAAGAATTACTTGTGTGCTTCATTGTCTTCAAGACATCAACAATAGTAACAAAATCAGCTCCCTGTATCCCCGTAGAAGAAGAAATATATTCTGGGTTCACTGACCCCTGCCCTACTGGAACTTTGATAGTATTTGGGGCAGGCTCTCTCAGATATACTTAACATGTTAAAAGTGAATCGTTGCTGTGTCTGGTGGCTCAGGCATACAATCTCAGCTACTTAAGAAGCTGAGGTATGAGATTACAAGTTCAAGGCCAGCTTGGCAATTTAATGAGAGTCTATTTCACATCAGAAAATATAAAAGCAAAAGAAATAGGGAGATAACTCAGTGGTGAAGCTCATAAGGCCCTAAGTGAATCTCAAGATTAAAACCCAAATCAAACAAAACAAAGAAATGAACTCTTGAGAGATCAGGAAACCAAGAGAAACAAGTTACCACATACATTGTTGGTAGAAATGTAAAGTAGTGGAAGATTTCTAGGGGGAAAAAAAGGCCAAAAATCTTAACACTTGACAAGGATCTTAGACCAGCAATTCAAAGTTTGCTAATGGAAATGACTTGGGGGGGGGGTGAGTTAAAATGTACATGCCAGAATATTCTAAAATAAAACATATTGATTCCAATGGCAAAAATAATGGAGAGTTTAAAGAGGTATTTAGTTAAATGCAAGAGTTCGTGTTTACAAGGAGAGTAAGGATGAGGTTGAAGGTCAGCAGCAAACGTCTCAGCAGGTCACTATAGTATATTTCTACTGAAAAGAGAACCCTCACTACAGAGGGACAGATAGATGATGCATGTGGAAATATGAGAAAAAAAACAAGAGTGTGGGAGAGGATGAGTCCCTAGAAGTAAAGCACGGATATTTTCTCACCAGTATCTGGGAACAACTTTCTAATTATTAATTTTCTCCAGTAACTATGTTGCTTTTGATCAGACTATATGTTTCTGTGACCACATGATCAGAGTAGCCTATGTCACTTAAAGTACCAAAGACAATGCTTAAGGACCAAAGGCAGCAGAAACCGTGTTACACCTCCCCCCAGCTTCCTTACAGGGAACTGCCCTCTCACAGAATTAAGAACTGATTGTTCTCCATTCATCTTTGCAGCCACGTTACCTGTGGCTGACTGACAATCAATTCAAAGGACCAGACCCCAGAAAGCCTGACTGTTCCAAGACTCAACTCTCAGGATCAACTGATTGTATCTCATTCAAGTTTTTCAGGACCAGCCAAGGACTGAACTTGCGCTCTTCTCCCTGTGCCTAGCACCAGCTTGAGCCTGGCACACAGTAGGTGTTCATGTATGCCCCTTGGGTTGACACAGTTTTGTCTGCGGTGTTTCTATTGGGAAAATCTTTGAAAGGTTCTCATCCCCAAAGGCGTCTTCAGAAAGATGTTTCATAGGCATGCCACGTCATAAAACATTCCTGGGGCGAGTCTGACCGGCTTTGTGTTTTCCGAGAGGAGAGGAAAAGATGAGACAATTATCTAGAGAGTTCAGGTAAAATGTCACCTTTCTTGTGAATCTCCTTTCCAGTCTAAACTCCATTCTATTTCTAAGAAAAGCATTTTCCTGATTCTGCTACATTTTTTTCCTCAATTCCTGCTTCCTTTTTTTAGAGGTTCATCCGATTAGAATTAAACAGTGGACTTGGGGATGTGCGTACCTTCTGCCATTTCCTAGAGGAATATTTTACCATGAAAAATGGGCTTTAATAACAGAATGTTAAGAGAGATGACACAGGGATGATTTAGCGACATATATATTGTGACATATTAAATCGTAGACAGTTTGGGTGAGATCGAGCCTTAAATGAAACATTCAATATCAGCTTCAGCACACAGCCAAAGTAACAGCAAAAAAACAAAACCACAGAAGCATCCATCTGTCACTGGGATCACTCCCCAGCCCTCCCCTCAGCCCTCCTCAGAAATGGCTCTGCAGTGGGTTGATGCCTAGCTGCGGAGCAGTGGACTGAAAAAGTGGTTAATTAATGAAAAACTTAAAATTCAGCAATGAAATTACCTTGCGCGGTGACTGACAAAGGCGGTGGGTATAAATAATTCAGTCTCCCTCACAGTTGATTGAACAGAGCACTTTTTCTCTTTTGTCAACAGCATAGAGACATTTTCCCCTCACCACTCACTACATTCTGTAGAGGCTACAAGTGTCACTGCCCAAGAGACAGTGGCTGGGGAAAGGAGAAGGGAAAAAACAAATCAAATTGAGATCTGCACAGAGTGAGGAATTCCTCGTGGGTAGTGTCCTTTCCAGGGTAGGGGGCGTATTACTCCAAGTGTCAGTTGTAGGATGCCTTGCTCAGTGGTCTCTGGGTATGCTACAGATGCTCTGCAGGGGAGAGCCAGGTTGCAAACAGTCCCCCAGAAATACATCTCTCTACAGCGATCCCACAGCCTGAGAGGGGAGGGAGACCTCTTGTAGGTAGTTGGGATGCAGGTTAGGAAAGAAGATGAGGGAGTGGGTAAGACTTGGCTCTAAAGGATGCACTGTCCACTCTCATCTGTAAGCTGACATGTTAGTTATCTTCTCAGTAGGGCTCAGTGGGAAAAGCAATCACCGGGCAGTGATGTGACTGTGGGCACATCTTTAAGATGACCCTTGCGTGGCATCTGCTTTGAAGACCTGCGGCTCATGCCTCACGATTAGGCGGGATCCCTGCAGTTACTCTCATGGAGAGGAAGGGGGTTTTACAGTTTTCAGGTTCCCGCACAGCCCCTCTTTCCATCCGAGGAAGACTGAGTTCTCTGAGATGTCACCTTTGTTAATCCCAGCAAGTCCTGGGGTCACTGTCTGTTTAGCTAAGCCTCTACATGGCTTACATGCCTTGATAGTTTCTTTTTTGTGCAATGGCTGCCTCCTACTGAGCTGTCAGAGGGCCACTCAAGTTCCTTAGATTATGATTAAGTCCCCTATTACCATCTCTCTCACTTAGCAACTGTCTTACTTCGGTAAGTCAGCTAGTCTCACCTACTAAGTCTAGTTTCCGATCTAAAAAAATGGAACCACTTCTAAAATATACCATGGAGGTACAGATTTAATAATCCACAGACCTGGTGCAGGATGCCACTCATTGTACATGTTTAATAAATATGACATTCTTTCCCTTTCTCCTCTAAATAGGAGAGAGAAAGATGTGAGGAGAGAAAGAAAGAATGAGATGGAGAAGAGGGAGAGAAGAGAGGGAGGGAGAGGAGAAACAGACACATTGAAGAGGTAGGGATCTACAGGTAAGGATGTAGAGGCACCAGAATGCTGGTTGAGTTCCTTCAGGATCATTCAGTCAGGGGCACAAAAGGCTCCAGGGGACTGAACACTAACTTACTACATGGTGATGGATCCTTTGCACATGCTGTCTTTGATGGGACTTTTGGAAGGCTCTAGAAGGATAAGTTACAAACTTAGCCTCCTATCCAGGAGGCTCAGTTGGTACAGTTGCATATATGAGGCCCTGGGTTTGATCCCTAACATTGCAATGACCTGGCGAAAATGACCCTGGTCCTGACAGAATCACCCTCATCTAATTGGGATAATCCAACACTCTTAGAAGATCTCCATAATGCTAGAGACTCTGGATAGAATTTATCCTTCATTACTCCAGGAGGCTGCTTAGAATTATTTATTTCTCATTACACTCTCAAGGGCATGCTAAGAACCGCACAATTAAACTCCTGATATCAAAGGAAAAACTATTAAAACCTAGGACTCCAACAGATTCTGCAGAGAAAGGAAAGGCAAACAAACAGGAGTGATCAATACCCAAGATAACACACAGGCACTAAGCCTACAGGATGTTTTAGGCAAAGAGCTGATGCACACACATGATGTCACCATTGTATAGGAAGCTGGCTTAAGTTTTAGAGATTCTTCCCCAGGGGAGCTTGGTAACTTTGCTCAGATGTCCAAGAATGTGGGAATTATGCGAGGATTTTACATGAGGAGAAGAGAATACTCTGGGTGGTGAGAGATCCTAAGAGTATGTAAGCCAGGGTTCCACACAGTGAGAAAGACCCTCAGACCAAATGTGCTCTAAGACTCAGCCCTTGGAGAGATCTGTTCAAGAACTTGGAAAGCTCCAGCTCAGGACAAAGAGTCATCATCGGCTCTGTTAGGTACCGCTTGCCTCTTTTAGACTCTGCCCTCTCAGCCGTAGGACTGGCTGTACAGGGTGCCATGGGTGGGGCAGAGGTCCTAGCTAAGGTTTTCCTCAGGCAGAGGGCAGATACTGAGCATTATAAGGGTCTATTCTGCTGGCTGCCTATTCAGAGAAGTCTCACCCCCACACACAAACACACACACACAAAGCAAATAACACAAAAATGCATTTACCTGATTCTGAACAAGAGGAATGCAATACTTATTGTTCTCTCAGCATCCTTTTGAGTCAGAGATAGGAAGCATAAAATCTTTTCAAATAAGTATATCAAAATAATAAAAAAAATCTTCTGTTTACAGTATGGATAATCACAGAGCAGAGACACGGGGGCGGGGGGGAGATGAGGAGAAAATGGAAGGGAAAGAGGCCATTGGAGGACTGACCAAGAGAAATGAGGGACCAGAAAAAGCCTATGGGCTCAGAGGAGAAGAGCAGTCCCTTCCTGAATGGCTCCCCTTCCCTGATAAACATTTAAATGAGCAGCTCCTCTGGAGGAACAAAGGAGCCAGAAGCCAGGGGCCCCAGAGGAACACAGAGAAGGCTCAGAAACACACAGAGGCTTATATACCTGCCCGTTCAGGCAAATCTCACCAAAGATCAAGCTGTCCTTACCAGACTGAGCCCATGTTGGGGGGATTATCTCATCCTATTGTTATGGCACACAGGACATCCTTCCCCCTCTCTCTATCTCTCTCTGTGTCTGTCCCTCTGTCTCTCTCCATCTCTCTGTGTCTCTCTCTCTGTCTCTCTCTCTCATTTTTAGTTGTAGGAAAAAAAAAACAAAAGAACACTCCAAGTCCCATAAAAATATGCCACTATCTGCCAGTAAAATTCTCCTAGAACACACATCCATTCATAAACATGTCATTAAGGGATGCTGTTGTGTTTCCATGGGGAGGATGAGTTGTGACAGGAAGTGCATGGCCTAAAACACCTCTCATTTTTACTATCCACCCCTTTACTGAAACACTGACCTCCACTCTAGACATAGAGGAATAAAGCAGCAAACAAAAATCTCAGCTCTCATGACTGGACTTAGTGCAAGGAGACAGACACACACATAAAAAGGAAACAAACAATAGAGAAAGAGAAGGAGAAGGATGGACATGACGGCCATGCATGGGTAGTGAGTAAGGATGAGGCTGACATTGCAGCAGAGCCCGGGAACTTCACAGGAGGGAGCCACGGGTATATGGAGGAACAATTTCACGTGGGATGAACACCAAGTACAAACACCCACAAGAACGAGAGTCCTTGGCTGACACTCCCGTTTCAAAGTTTTCCTTACAGTGTGCATTGCTGTTGGAGCATGGCCAGCCAGCTCTTACGTCTGTAGGGTGCACTGGGTGGGAGTACCTAGTACATGGCAATTAGAGCTGAGCCTTGATGCCTCAAGACCTGTCCTTGCATGCTAGCTCTTCTAGAAGGCCCACTCTCCTGCTGCAGCCTCCTGAACCTGAGCCCCTTTCCTTGCACATATTCCTTTTCTCATACTGCCCCCAGATGTGAGCAAGATCTCAAATGTGGAAGCACCTTTGAAACTGATCCGTGCATAAAGGGTTGAGAATCATTACCCTGGGCACCTCCCTTCCCGCCTGCATGGCTGTGCTTTGCTTTTGATCTTAAGTCTCTGTGGGTTGACTTCCATTTATCTTGAATTGTCTGGGACAGCTTTGATTTCATATTGTTGGTCCTACTGGCCCTATAAACCACTGCAATGTCCCAGGAAGTCTCATATTTCCGCTCCCAAACTCCATCTCCCTGACAAGTTCTTGGCAGGACCTTGTTTATGAAGATTTGGTGAGGAAAGCCTGACCTCTGGTCATGGGGACTGAAACGGGTAAAAGCTTTGAACTTCTCAGACACAGGGCTTCCTGCAGGGTAGTATTTTCTATAGGTTTGTTCTTGGGACTGGCACGTGGCCCTAGACTCTTCTTAGCTGCTATCTGGTTCCTGAGGAGGGGATTCTTAGACCTGTCTTTGCTATGCTGGAGACAAGCTGGCCATGCACTCACACATTCCCTTCAAGGAAGGACGCCTTCAAGATGCAGGGGAGCTGTGTGAAGCTTTGATGCTTGAGAGATGCCTGCCAGAAAGTGACATGTGAGAGCCAAGGGTCTTCATTATTAATTCTTGTTCCACTGCAACTTCAGAGGGTTCAGGCACATGCCAGTATCACTGTGGGCTTCCACAGGGGTCTGTTTCCTCCTGCAGGTCCCCTCGTGCAGTCTCCCCCTCCGACAATTTCTGATCTGCTGAACCGGGTTGGCTGATGAACTCTGATTCGTGAAGTGACTACCTCAGGTGAAAATTTTCATAGGACTCAAGGCAAATTGATCGTGGGTCAGTTTAAGAGTGAACGGGAGGGAAACGAGCATCTTGAAAAGACTTCAGTTATGGAAAACTATTTCTTAAGGACAGGGAATCTGGGCAGTCAGGAGAGTGAGAGCCTCCCAAATCTGCAGGCCTGAGTTTGGATCTCCAGAACTCAAGTGTCTTAGGTAAGGGTTCTACTGTTGCGATGAAACACCATGAACAAAAAGTGAACTGGGAAGGAAAGAGTTTATTCGGCTTGTACTTTCATATTGCTGTCCATCATCAAAGGAAGTCAGGACTTAAACCCAACCAGGGCAGTGACTTGGAGATAAGAGCTGATGAGAAGGCCATGGAGGAGTGCTGCTTACTGATTTGCTTCCCCTGGCTTGTTCAGCCTGCTTTCTTATAGAACCCAGAACCACCAGGCAAGGAATGGTCCCACCCATAATGGACTGGCCCCTCTCCCATCAATTAATAATTAAGAAAATGCCTTATAGCCAGATCTCGTGAATGCATTTTCTCAATTGAGGTTCCCTCCTTTCAGATAACTCTAGTTTGTGTGTCAAGTTGACATAAAACTATCTGCAACTGATGGTGGTGGGGGTGGGTGGTTATGGGGGCATCTCCAGTATGATACAGAGACCTGGCATAAGGGAGGTGCCCAAGAATCAATGGGGGTGACCTTATCTGTGACTCAGATCACTGGAAACTGAAGAGTCCACCTCCTGAAGCCAGGCAGGAGCCCCAGTAGAGCAATAGAGACACCAACCCACCCACAACACTTCTGATCCAAAATTTATCCTGTCTACAAGAAATGCAGGGTTGGGGGATGGTGCAGAGACCGAGGGAATGGTTCAGCAACAACCGGCCCACTTGAGACCCGTTCCATGGGCAAGTACCAATCCCTGACATTATTAAGGATACTCTGTATCATTACAGACAGGAGTCTAGCTGTCCTCTGAGAGGCTCCACCCGGCAGCTGATTGAGATGGACGAATATGCCCACAGCCAAACAGTGGATAGAGCTTGAGGACTCTTATGGAAGAATAGGAAAAAGGAGTGAGGGCCCCAAGGGGGATAGGAACTGCAGAGGAAGTCCAATATAGTCAACTAGCCTGGACCCTTGGGGCTCTCAGAGTCTGAACCATCAACCAAAGAACATACCTGGGCTGGGCCTAGGCCTCCCTGTACATATGTAGCAGATGTGCAGCTCAGTTTTCATGTGGGTCCTGACAACTGGGGCAGGGGCTATCCCAAAAACTGTTGCTTGTCTGTGGGATATGTTCTTCTAGCTGGGCTGCCTTGTCTGGCCTTAGTGGGAGAGGATATGCCTAGCCCTGCAGAGACTTAATGTGCCAGAGTGGGGGGATACCCAGGAGGCCTCTACCCACTCAGAGGAGAAGGGGAGAGGGGATAGGAGGAAGGATTGTGGGTGTGAGGGACCAGGATGGGGCAGTCAGTGCGATGTAAAGTGAGTGTGGTGGCACTTTGTGTACTTTCAGAGATGGAGAGACAGGAGGCAGAAGCTTCCAGGTCAGAAGAGCTACCCTGGCCCCACGTGTGAAGTTCCAGGCCAATGAGAGACTGTCTCAAATAATGTGTAGAATGCACTTGACAAATGGCACTCAAGAATGCCCCATGACCTCTGCAAGTGTGCCAAGAACTAGAATATCCTCCATGAGTGAACACGTATACACACATACATAAAAAGTATGTGATAAAATTAAAGGTTTTAAATCTGCCAAAATAAAGCCTTTTATTGTTGTACAGTCTAATCAACATTTCTTGCCTACAGTCTTATTTTATGGCAATCTGTGAATGTTTTAACCTGCTTTTATCAGACTCTTGTCTCCTTTGTCACCTAAGTAGGACCGAAGCCTATTATGGGAGCATATGCCAGGGCCCCATCTCCCATAGTACCCCAGCCCCCTCTGACCACAGATAAAGGATTGCTGTGGCTCCATGACATTTTAATTTGCTAGAATGAGACAGAATGTAAGCAGGCAGGCTCAGGTCTCTGCATTTATCTTGCTTGGGGGAAATTAGTGCTGGCTCAAGAGCACACCCACTGTATACACCAATGAAAAAACACAATTCAATTTGCGTTGGCAGCTTTAGGAGAGCAGGGCAGCCATTTGTTAAGTGCAGGGTAATTCAGTGCCTGTTTTTGCAGAGAAGCAATGGTGAATCCCCAGGTTGGCAATTTTTGCCAGTAGATAAGTGAGTTCCCAGCCCTTTGCAAAGTTTCTGGGCAGACAATCACTCCTTTGCAGTATTGGGGCTAGGAATGGCGTTTCTGTTGGCCACACCTGTTTGGTTCACCAAATATGTAACAACATCCTCACATACGTCCAGGGTCCCTAACATCAGGTCTCTAATTGGAGGCCTTGTGGAGAGACATACATAGACGTCCAGAGTGGTGTGGGGAGGGGGCAGGTGTTTGTTCTTGAGAACCTCCTGTACAATTGGCCAAGTTGACTTGCCTATGGGTTCCTGCTTGTCCTACATCTAAGTAGAATGGATGAATGAGTTTCGGTGAGAGACTGAAGCCCCTCTCACCTTTCTCGGATGGAATGGTGGTGGGTATAGAGTCAGGGACGGAGGCTGACTAACTTGCTCTTCAAGGCTGTATGACCTGCAATAGGGGTTTATTTTAGAGACTGGTGGATGAATGTCAAGGAGAAATATGTGCTGAAAATCACATTCTCAAATAACCATAGCACATTACCCAAGTCATAGTGTGCTTTGTCCAAACTCACATACCCTATAGGGCTCTCGAAAGGGCAGGATCTGAATCTCAACCCTCTCCTCCTGCTTGCTCTAGGTCTGTCGAGCCAGCCCTTGATAGTACACGTCCTTCCATTTTCCTTTCTCTGCTTTCTTCCTGAAAACACACAGTAGATATCCCATCCCCCAATCGCATACAAGCCTGGCTGCTCCCCACATCAATTGCCACTTGCCAATTTAGTGAGGCCAAGGGCTTATGTTCTCAGCTGAAGCTGTGTTGGCATTTGTCCCTCCCTGTTCAGATTGTGTCTCTGCTTGCCAAGCGCCCTTGGTGAGCCACCTGTTGATTGCTGATGCACTAAACAGCTTCTCCTAACAGGTGGTGGAGGGACTTTTTAGCTCCCTCTCAGCTCATTTGGGTTACCCCCTTCTGGGATCCCAAGGTTTTATCTCTTTTCCTGAAGGAAGTTGTATTGGAAGTTTGTTTGTATTTGGGCATTGAACTCATCTGATATCTCAGTGAGTCATCCCCCCATCCTACGAATCCTCCAGTAGTTTATTTGTGAATAAATAAAGATAGCACTCCAGATGAGCTTACAGCAGAAAGTATTTGCAATGATTCTGGAATGTCCTGATGTGGCACCCAGCAGTCACTTTCTTGCTCTCCTCCAGTGTACCAAAAGTCAGCAACATGGCCCCAGTCCAATGTTAGGAACATGTCCAATTGCTTTAAACAGCACAGATAGCAGCAGTGTATGCACAGGGGTGTGTAGGGCTGCTGAGTCCACATGCATATCAGTGGAATCATGGAATCAACAGGGACCATGACAGTGAAGTATTAGTCAAGAGAAAGAAAGGAGACGAGGTCTGGTCTGAGGGGACGCAGCAGCTGCATGCTTCGCAGCTCATCACAGGGCCCTCCTTCTAGCGTGAAATCCCCATGGCTCTGAAGCAGCTTTTCAACTTGCTTCCCAGGGGCCTGAAACTCACCTGGGAGCAGATCACATGCTCGGCAAGTCTCTGACCTACTTCCCACGTGGAATGAACTGTCAGGTGGTGTGTCTTCTCTAGCTATCTCAACAATCTAACCCATAGCTCATAGCAACCGAGACTTCTCTTTTGGTAGAAGAGGGCCTGCCATCCTTGAATCAGAGGTAAGTTGGGAGAAAGAGGCACATGGCCAACCGGCCTGTTGCCTCTGGCTGCACTGGGCTCTTTGTCATGGGTGAAAAGGATCAGGGAGATTCATAGCCTCTAAGAGTTCGGTGAAGGGTCACATGAGTTTGTGTCACACGGTGTCACTTCAGACACCAGGGTCCAGGATATAATTAGACTCACAAACCACTGTAGAAGGTTTTGGAGAAGGGTCTTGGAGACCAGAACTGTCCACTGTGACCAATTCTTTACTCCACTGGGATACAGGGCTCCTATGAAGCAAAGCAAGAATTGCCACAAAAGCCAATGGGTGCTTGATTCCAGGCCCACATTCT
>JADRCD010215730.1:0-13370 GCA_019843815.1 Montemys delectorum | reverse complement strand
CACACTGATTTCCAGAGTGGTTGTATGAGTTTGCAATCCCACCAGCAATGAAGGAGTGTTCCTATTTCTCTGCAACCTCTCCAGCATCTGCTGTCACCTGAGTCTTTTATCCTAGCCAATCTCACTGGTGTGAGGGGACTCAGGCCATTTATTTGTCAGTAACCTGAAACTATAGGTTAAAACCATCATTATCCAAGGCAGGTTTTGAGGAAAACTAGTCCTGGAAGGTATTCTCATCCTGTGGTCTTTTCTCCATCCAGGTCTTTGGTGCTTCTATTGAGAGTCAGAGAGAACATGCATGGGGTTGTTTCTGAGCTCTCCATGTTCTTTCATTGGTTTCAATGTCTGTGTCAGCACCATGCTGTTTTAGTTATCATAGCTCTGTAGTATACTTTACTGTGATGGCTCCAGCTTTGCTAATTTTTGTTCAAGACTGCTTAAGTCATTAGGGTCATTAGGCTTCCATATGAATTTTAGAATTTCTTTTTTCAGTTCTGTAAAGAATGTCATGTCCTCTTTTTTGTCTTTCTGTGGGATTGCACCAGATCTGTAAGTTTTTTGAGTGGCATGGATATTTTGATGTTATTTTTAAGCAGCATTGGAGATGTTCCTAGTTTTAACATATATTCTTCAGTTTTCTTCATCAGGAAGAAAACGTCCACTTGGCTGTTTTCCTAGGCATTATGCTTTGTTATTGATTGTTTGGTTGTAGTCATTGCACATGAGATTACTGTGGGCATTCCATTCTTAGCAGGGTCATTATTGAGATATAGATATACTGATTGATTTTCATTTTTAAGAGATTTATTTATTTTTGAATGTGTGTGTGTGTGTGTGTTTTCACAGGCCAGAAGAGGGTATCAGATCTTCAGGAGATAGAGTTATTTGAGGTGTGAGACACAGGATGTTGCTGGGAACTGAGCCCTCTGAAAGAGCAGTACGTGGTGAGCCTTATCTCCAGGACAACATTACTGAATTTTTGACGCTGTCTTTTCACCCTGACACTTTACCAAATTTATTTCTTAGTTCTATTGTCTTTGGTGGAGTCTCTAGATTTTTCTATCTACTAAATAATATTTTAAAATGGGAAAAGTTCACTTTTCTCCTTTTCTATTGTAGACCTTTTCTTTTCCCTAATTTTTCTAACTAGTTTTTCTAGAATGATCCTTCCCATAGTTACCTTCAGCTGTCAACCTGACACAGCCCAGAGTTATCTTAGAGAGTTTCAAATGGTAGATTGCCTTACTCAGATTGGCATAGAGGCATATCTTTACGGGCATTTTCCTCATTGACATTTGATGCAGGAGGGCCAAGTCCACTGTAGGTAGTGCCATCCCTAGTCAGGTGCTTGGGTTGCACAATTAAGGTAGCTGAGCGAGGTAGAAGAAGCAAGCCAGTAAGTACTGTTCCCCCATGGTCTCTGCTTTTGTGCCTGCTTACAGCTTACTGCATGATCTCCTGTCCCCAGGTCCCTCAATAATGGACTGTCACCTGGAAGAGGTAATAACCCCTTGCTTCCCCAAGTAGATTTTTCTTAAGGTGTTCATCACAGCAACAGAAAGCAGACTAGGACAATGTTGGATAAAAACATTAAAAAATAGACCCATTACATTTCCCCAGTCTTAGAAAAGCTTTTGACATTCCCTCATTCATTCCAATGTGGACTATGTGTTGTTCATATGAAGTTTTATTATGCTTAATTGCTATTTTTCCATATTTAACTTATTAAGTTTTATTTTTAATCATGAAGAGCTGTTGAATTTTGAATATTTTTTAAATTATTTATTAATATATGTAAGTACATTGTAGCTGTCTTCAGACACACCAGAAGATCTCATTACAGATGGTTGTGATCCACCATGTGGTTGCTGGGATTTGAACTCAGGACCTCTGGAAGAGCAGTCAGTGCTCTTAACTGCTGAGCCACCTTTCCAGCCCGAATTTTGAATATTTTAAGAATGTTTCTATGGGCCACAAATTTGACTTCAACACCCCTTTCTCTATTCTTCAGTTTTAGCACAGCACACTAGCTGTTTTTCAGCAAACTAGCATGTTTTTCAAGGTAAAGTTTAGTGGGTCTTCCATTATCAATCAAAACTTCCAGAACATTCTTCCTATGTCAATCTTATACAAGCAGTGCTCTGTATACACCATGAGTGTTTTCTCTTCTTCGCCTTGGACTATCTATTATTTGATGTTTGTTATTTTTTCCCTCTCAGTATACTGTGAGCTCTTTATGTTCCAGGAGCACACTTTGTTCTCTCCAGGCCTTTTCCTGTCCCTCTTCCTCCCACCTATGTGTTGCTGCACATGGCCCTAGTGACTGATCAGTTCATCGACTTGAATAAACAATACAGGAGTTGCTTCAAAATGCTTATGGATCTGAAAGGCCCCAGACAGGAGGATCTATGATTGAAAATCAGATGACCTTACAGGTAAAATGTTAAGGGACCAAGGAAGTGGATGGGCATGCAAAAATCTTTTAAATTATCTCATGTGTTGAAAAGAAACAGATAAACCTACCAAGTAACAGGAGTGTCAATTGGGAGCTTCTCATCCTTAGTTGGCCATAAAAATCACACCACAGTTACTTTCTGAAAATATTTTCAGTCTTTAAGGTTAAAAAAAACCAAACCTTTTTCTCTCTTTCTCTTTTCTCTCTCTCTCTCTCTCTCTCTCTCTCTCTCTCTCTCTCTCTCTCTCTCTCTCTCTCTCTTTTTGCAGATACATATATTGAAAATACATCTAGTCTCTTTTCTTCTTATGAATTTAAAATTTTATTTTTATTAACATTATTTTTGAAAATTTCATATACATATATACATTCTATCTTGGCCATATCCATCATCCACTTCCCCTTTTTCAACTCCCCCCTATACCACCCATTCCCATCCAATTTAATATCTTAATTAAAAAAAAAACACTCACTAAGTCCAGTTACCCCTGCTCCAGTGAACATGTGTGTGGGGTCAGCCACTGGGTCCAGATGCTGAATGTGGGAGCTAATGACAGTTGAAGGCTACTGGGGAACTGTCTTTTCTGACACATCTCCTCTGAGCCACTCCCTCCCTCTCTGCTCTCGGGTCCTCCTTGGACACAGAGAAATGCAGTGAGTTGGATGTTAAAGATGAGTAAACGAGAACAAAATAGAAAGCACTAAGCTGGCCTCATATCTCTGGGAGGATATTTTATTTAATCTATTTGCTGTGGCTGAGTCAGTATTTCTCCTTCTCTTCCTAACAAACAGAGATTTACAAGCTCTATGCAGTTTCATGGCAAATGGAGCTCAGCCCAACATGGTATTCATGGCTCTGCTTCCTGCTTCTCAGGCACAGGAGAGCATCTTCCAGCAGAGGTTTACACAGAGAGAGACAGAGAGATGTCAACCACTCTGTAAACCCTCCGCCCATGTCTCTTTTTGTTCCTTTCCACATTCTCAGCACACACACACAAAAACCTCTCATTTTGCTAAGTATTCTCACGTGGAGGGACTCAGACATTTCTGCACACCAACTGAAAGTGAAATCTTCCCAGTGTACGAGGAGCTGGCCAGAAGCAAATCCTTGGCCACCAGAGTTCTGTATAAAGGGGACTTGGGGTCAGAGAAGGATGCCCTACACTCAGTTTTATTATTCTTCTTTTGACAAGTTTGCAATCTATTTGGAAGCATGAAACAATAAAACAGCAGTGCACTGTTTTCTTCATAAGAATGTACCCAAACTCCTGTTGTATCAGGTTATTCATATGAACTATATATGTTCAAGAACTTTTGGTGAAGTTTCTTTTGATGAATTTCTTAGGTTAGCAGAGAGTAATGGATTTCACCACAGTGTTTTCTTACACGTACTTCACTGTGTTCTTTTAGCAAGCATTCTCCTCCCCCAGTGTCCTTCCCAGTATCCCCTATCTCTCTGCTCTACCTGGTTCCTTTTCTTTCTGCGAAAAGTTCCCCCTCTTGCTTTCCTAGCACATGGATTAATCATTGGACAAGTTCTAGGTAGTTAAACTGACCGCTGATGTAAAAATCTCTTAAAGACTAACCAAATTACTTCATATTTGCAGATACCGTGTTCGAAGGTAGCTCACTTGTGTTTTACAACAATTAGATCCTGAAATGGTTAAGTGGCAGGCTTGAGTTGCAACACTGAATTCAGCATTGAAACTGGTCTGCCAATTGACACTCTGCTCATTATTGCAATAGTTCAGAGCCCCAAGACTGACTGACCACAGCTTGCCTGACTCAGCTGGACCAGATACTGGTAGCTTCAGTGATTATTCTCCGAACCTTAAGCGAAGTTCCAACCATTGGGGACTATTCACATTACAATCATTGCCAGCCAAGAAAATTCAGTACATCTGTGTTCCTTTGCCACTCTGTGTTCAAGGGAACAACTTGCCTGAAGGCAAAAACCAGACCAACTAAACCAAACCAAATCAGACCTGATCAAACTAAAGTTACCAAATTAGCACAACTGAACCAACTAAACTGAACCAAATCAAACCACTCTAGACCCTAGCAAAGCAACCCACTCAGATGAAGTCAAACCAAACCAAGCCTGGTGTAAGAACTCTGTGGAAGCACTGAGACTGGATCTAGGTGGTTAATCTCTTCTGGGCCCGAGGGAATAGCATATTGTGATACAGACCAACTCTAAGTTTAACATACTCTTCCAGCTTTGTGAATCTGCTGCATCCTTTACTTCCTGTATCCCTTCTCCCCATCCCCGGGGACATTTTGCTGTTCCAAACAAGGGCAGAACTCCATTGGTCTTATCAAGTTTTGCTGCAGTCTGACAGCCTTTGACCAGTAATGTCCTGCTTTCTTTTCCAGGTAGTAGTATTGGGAAATTAAACACAACATGGAAGGGACAGCTTCTCTACAGGACACTAACTGCGTAACACTTGGTTTTGATTTAGTGGATTGGAAGCTGCCCAGAGCCCATGCCCTTTGCTTAGCACATGTGGGGGACAGGTCAATGCTGCTTAACTAACAAATTAATTCAAGTGCTTTCTCTCAAGTTTGGCATTTGGACTCTAATTCATGGAAAACATTGACATTTGCTTTCTGGTGAAGAGGGTGGTACCTTAGACTTTGGGCCACTTTCAGATGATGTATTCATGAGATGCCTGGAGGTGGCTCATCATCATAAAGGTGCCCAGGGAACAAATGGTGTCCAGTATTGACTTAACCTTGGTGAAGCATGCTTAGCTCCAACCTTCACTCCTGGTAGAACATCTGGGTGTACTGTTCAGTCTTGTTTTCTCTTGCAGCCCAGCTCCCACATGCCTGCAGGCCAATGAATTTGCCAGCCTGGCTTCCTATCACACCCTCCATGGTGGTCTGTGCCATTGGCTAGCACTCAGAAGAGCAGCTCACCATTGGCTTGTGCATCCATAGAGGACTCCAGGAATGGCTATGTTATAAAATGCCAGTCAAGCCACAAAAATCAAATAATTATTACTTTTGAAAAAGAAGTCAGAGAAAGAATTGAGCAATGCCAGGTGCCTTGTCCATTCAGCCACCCTACAACATTACTCTTCATGGTCCATGAATTTGATGTGGTTTTTTTTTTTTTTTTTTTTTTTTTTAAAAAAATTTAGTTTTATTGTATTTAACTGAAAGGTAATAATTACGTCTACTTATCTGATACATGTGGTGTTTTGTTCTACATATTCATCAAGAAACACTCAACTGTAATAATTATCATATCTATCATCTTCATTAGCTTGACTGCTTTTGTGGTAATGACATTATTATAAGAATAAATACATTCTCGGGCTGGAGATGGAGCTCAGTGGGACCATGCTTTGCTTAGCAAACACAAGACTTAGGATTCAATCTTAAGACCATAAAACGAAAGCATTTAATCTTGAGCACAATCTCATTAACTGTGAGCATTGGGCAGCACAATGGGTTACTAAAATATTTTCTTCAGACCTACCTACAAAACATCAGTGAAATAAACAGAAGAAGACGAATAAATAGAAGTATGGAAGTACTATTTATGGATTGAACAATTTAATAAAAAAACTATACACACTACCCAAGGTGAGTTACAGATTCAATACAATCCAGAGCATTTCAAAATTTCAATGATAAAATAGAAATTTGCATGAAATCATAAAATGCCCCCAAATATTCAAAAACAATTATGCTTCCAAGTGGCAAAATATATTATAAGGTTGTTGTGAACAAAATAACATGGTATTGGTGCAAACCAGATATACTACTAACCAGCTGAACAGAAGAGAAGCATAAATTAACTCGAACACTTTTGGTCAGTTTGAGTTTTGACAAAGGGCTGAGGCACAGCATGAGAATTGACGACATCTTCAGCAAGTAGTGTTAGGAAAGCTGGACGTCTACATGCAGAAGAATAAAACTGGATCTTTATCTCATGCAATGAGCGGAATCGACTCAAGGTGGATAAGAGACTTACCCATAACATAAACTGAAGAGAGCCAGATGAAATGGAATCTGTTTTAGTTGCTCTGAGCAATGATTTCTTGACTATGATCCCCCAAGCATAAGAATAGTTAGTATGTTTCAAGAAACACATCATTAAAAATAAAATTTAATTTATTTATGAATGTGTGTGTGTATGTGTATGTGTGTGTGTGTGTGTGTGTGTGTGTGTGTGTGTGTGTGTGTGTGTATGTGTGTGTGCAACTGAGTGCAAGGTCCATGGTGGCCAGAAGAGGTTGTTAGATCCCTTGGAGGTAGAGTTACAGGTGAGCCACTAAACATGGTGATAAGAAACAAACTCTGGTCTTTATTATTAAGTAGCAAATTATCTTATTTGATGAGCCATCTCTCCATTCCACAACATAATATTGCAAAATACAATTTTGAAGAAAATGTGACCTGGGTACTCCATGTCTAGATCAATGTGCGGTTTTCCTTATGGCATCAAAGCTCTGCCAGGTTGTTAGAAGGAGCACACGATTCTTTTCTCTGAAAACTCTCAAGGTAGTGAGGGCCCATCGAATCCAGTTGTGTGACTTGTGGATCCCACCAGAGATGGCCTGGAAATGATTCCTGCTGATTATAGCTATGGGGTCTGCTCATAGGACAAACCAACTGCCCTTCAGGTGAGTTTTATTAATGCAGCTCACACCCAATGTGTGTGTGGCTGTTTATAAGGGTTTCATGCCTCCGTCTCTCACTTCAAAGAAGGAATTTGCTTTGGCGGTGGCTCTGAAGATGGAAAACCTCAGAGGATCATACAGAGTGCTTGTTCTGTGTGTGCTGAAAAATGCACTTCCCCCTTTCCAATACTTACACAATAGGAATGACTCAAAATTGAATTATAAGTGACCCAAAGCAACCAACTGTGGCTTACTCTAAAGGAGAAGGTGAGGAGAGGTCCCTTAAGGTTTAGGAGCAATGTGGTCTTTTTCCATAAAGAGATGTGACAGCAAAAGACACTAGGGGGCTTGTCTTCACTCCTCTGTGGGTTCCGTGTTGGGTCTAATAGAAGTGGGTGGGAGGAGGGAAGTCCTCAGAAAAGCAATAGTGAGTTGGACTGGTTCTCTGAGCTGTGAGAAAAGCTGAGGAGCAAGGAAAAGAAAAAATGCCAGCAGACCTCAGAAGCTGGTGCAATCACAGCCAGTAATGGAGGGTCCCGCAGGCTCTAATTTCAGATGCGCTCCAGACCTGGAACATGCCTTGTATTTACAGGAGCAAGGAGGAGAGGAAAATTCACATGGGAGGCTGTGGGGTGCAGTCTCTTTAAGCTTCCGTCATAGGCAGGCACCCATTACTGAATCAATAAGAATGCCCACTGGGCTGTGGAATGGGGGAAGCTGCTCCAAGATGGATGCACACTAGGCCTGAAGTCTGCTGAAGGGCCAGAGGTGACCATCACCTTAAGATGAGATCCCTGACCTATGGCCTAATAGTCCTCTGAACTCTGAGTCTATGATGGAGGACCTGGCCATGGCTTAAAGGAGTCCTAGTGTGACCCTGGCAACCTCCCCTTGGCTGGGTGCACCCCTCCCCCAACACTCACATCTCCTGGCAGTGCTGGTGCCTGGCCATTTGGAGTCTGTCTGCTGTCTGCCTCTGGCCTGCTGTGCCCTGTCATTGAAGTGAAGGCTACAGGTGACGGGATCAGAAATTACTAGATGCCCTGGTGGTAAGGCACATCGATCGGAAGGGTAGGGATTTTCTGCACAAGGGTTAGAGCTCTTCTTTTCCATGAAGGGGGTTTAACATAATGCAGGCAGTGCTCTCTGCCCAGCACTGGATGTTAACCCTTGCTTTCATAGGCTTAACCTATGGCTGCCACAGGGTGGTTACAGCAGGCTGATGTGTATTTCAGAAAAGCGCCTTCTGTCTGAAGGGCATGTAAGTCAGGACATCCTGGCAGTCTGGGGAGGCCACTGCTGCCCTGGTAGCCATGGGCTGTCCCTTGGAGCAATAGGTGGTTTAACTTCACCTGTGACTCAGCCAGCATACTTGAGCATGGCTGGGTTTCAGCATAGGCAGGGGGGACCTGGCCTCTAGGGTTCCTGCTGCTGAGCAGGCAGAGGATGGTGTATCATTTGTCCTTTTTGTGTTCCCCAATTTATTCTCATGTTTGAAGGGAAAAGATGCCTAACCTCTTAACTGAGGCTATGCTCCCCTTGGGCTCAGACACTCTATTGTCAGCCTCCTGGTTAATTCTCAGACTGCAGCTCCATGTAGAAAAAAGCAGCTGGGTGGTGGCGCACGCCTTTAATCCCAGCACTTGGGAGGCAGAGACAGGTGGATTTCTGAGTTCGAGGCCAGCCTGGTCTACAGAGTGAGTTCCAGGACAGCCAGGGCTATGCAGAGAAACCCTGTCTCAAAAAACAAGCAAGCAAACGAACAAAACCCCCAAAACAAACAAACAAACAAAAAGCCAAACCAAAACAAAACAAATGGTTCATCTTAGAGAAACCCTCCAAATTCTGGGTGACATTTCTAATTATCATATAGATAATTTGTCATTATAAATTATGATCATCTAGTCATGTGTGCTCTTTTATTCTCTAACTGCTGTCTTGGTGCCCCTCTTTCCACCATTTTCCTTGTGTGACAGGCTGTGGACAAGAAGATGAGAAAGAACCATTTTAGTTGGTCTAGGAATCAAAGGTCTCAGGAGCAAATCTACTTTTTTTTTTTAAATGTGTTTATTTGGTCTTTAAGACATTTTCATTAGTTACCTTGAATGGGAAGGAAAGACTTTTTTAAAAACAGATTTATTCCTTTATCTAATGTCTATGAGTGTGCTATGTTTATGTACATCTGTAACCCAGAAGATGGCATCTGATCTCACTACAAATGGTTGTGAGCCACCATGTGTCTGCTGGGAATTGAACTCAGGACCTCTGGAAGAGAAGCCAGTGTTCTTAACTATTGAGCCATCTCTCCAGCCCAGAAAAGATTTGTGTGTGTGTGTGTGTGTGTGTGTGTGTGTGTGTGTGTGTGATAAAACGTTCTTTATGTGTAAGTGAATTAAGGCTATCTGTGATAATGAGGGTATACTGTGAGAGATTCAGGTATTAACTCACTCACTCACCTGTTCCCTTGCATACTCCACAGATGTTTATGGGCCATTCAGTGACTGCCAAGTTGATAATTCTACACTCTTGAGGAAAGTGGATGTCACTACAGAACACTAAAAACAAGTCTACAAGGCATGACGGTGAGGGTGAGTAGGGGGAGAGTATCTTTTAGGGGGCGAGAGAAGGTCAGGGGAGACATTAAATTAAGAACTGAAGATGAGGTGAGATGTAGAGAGGATGAAGACAGGCTGGTTCTGCCATCTGTCTGCTGAGTAAGCCCAGGTGGGTTGCAGTTCTCCTGGGCTGGGCTTTCCCATTTGTCAGTTAAGGGGTTGAATTGCTTAATTTGGCTCTGAAGTATTATGCCTCTTTGAAGGGCTGCATGGCACAATGCCTGGCTCTATGATAAACATCATTCCTAGGATATACTCAGAGTATTTCCAAAATAATACTTTCATGTTTTGCATAACCCTACTAGGACTTATCAGATTTTAAAAGTCTATTTGGTTCTATTGACCACAGATCTTTCCTGTGGCCCTGAAGATGTTGACCTGTGTCCTTATCTGTGTTATTTTCTTTCCTGACTACTTTGACAAAATACAATTATAGTTGCTGGGTCCTCTGGTAGTACTATGTCCAATTTCCAGAGGAACTGCCAAACTGATTTCCAGAGTGGTTATACCAGCTTGCAATCCCACCAGCAATGAAGGAGTGTTCCTCTTTCTCCACAACCTCGCCAGCCTCTGCTGTCACCTGAGTTTTTTATCCTAGCCATTCTGACCGGTGTGAGGTGGAATCTCAGGGTTGTTTTGATTTGCATTTCCCTGATGACTAACAATGTTGAGCATTTCTTTAGGTGCTTCTCAGCCATTCGGTATTCGTCAGTTGAGAATTCTTTGTTTAGTTCTGTACCCCATCTTTAATAGGGTTATTTGGTTCTCTGGAGTCTAACTTCTTGAGTTCTTTGTATACATTGGATATTAGTCCTCTATCAGATATAGGATTGGTAAAGATCTTTTCCTAATTTGTTGGTTACCATTTTGTCCTATTGACAGTGTCTTTTGCCTTACAGAAGCTTTGCAACTTTATGAGGTCCCACTTGTCAATTCTTGATCTATACCATTCCTGGGCACGTGCCCAGAAGATGCTCCAACATGTAATAAGGACACATGCTCCACTATGTTCATAGCAGCCTTATTTATAATAGCCAGAAACTGGAAACAACCCAGATGTCCCTCAACAGGGGAATGGATACAGAAAATGTGGTACATCTACACAATGGAATTCTACTCAGGTATTAAAAACAATGAATTTATGAAATTCTTGGGGAAATGGATGGATCTGGAGAATATCATCCTGAGTGAGGTAACCCAATCACAAAAGCACACACATGGTATACATTCTCTGATAAATGGATATTAGCCCAGAAGATCGGAATACACAAATTACAAACCACAAACCACAAGAAACTCAAGAAGAAGGAAGACCAAAGTGTGGATACCTTGTTCCTTCTTAAAAGGGGAAACAAAATGCCCATGGAAGGAGTTGTAGAGACTAACTATGGAGCAGAGACTAGAGGAAGTACAATTCAGAGACTGTTCCTCCTGGGAATCCTTCCCATATTCAATCATCAAATCTAGACACTATTGTGAATAGATGACAGGAGCCTGATATAGCTATCTCCTGAGAGGCTCTGACAGTACTCAACTAATACAGAAGTAGAGGCTCATAGCCATCCATTGGACTAAGTACAGGGTCCCCAATGAAAGAGCTAGAGAAAGGACCCAAGGAGCTGAAGGGTTTGCAGCCCCTTAGGACAAACAACAATATGAACTAACTAGTATCCTCAGAGCTCCCAGGGACTAAAACTCCAACCAAAGAGTACACATGGTGGGACTCATGGCTCCAGCAGCATATGTATAGCAGAGGTTGGCCAAGTTGGTCATCAATGGGAGGAGAGGCCCTTGGCCCTGTGAAGGTTCTATGCCCCAGTGTAGAGGAATACCAGGGCCAGTAAGCAGGAGTGAGTTGGGTGGTGAGCAGGGGGAGAGGGGAGGTAACGGAGGTTTGTTTTAGTTTTTTATTTTATTTTATTTTATTTTATTTTTTTGGAGGGGAACCTGGGAAAGCATATACTGTAAATAAAGAAAACATCTAATAAAAAATACAATTATAATTAAAGAAAATTAAATTAAAATACAATTATAATTAAAGAAAAGTGTTGAGGGTATAGGTTTCATCCCAGTGGGGAAGGCATGGTATAAGGGCAAGAGGCAGCTGGTTACATTGTATTAGCAGTTAGGAAGTCAGGCCAGGCTCCTAGATCTCAAGTCCCCACTCCCACCCCTTATCCTTCCTCTAGTAAGGCTCCCCTCATCTGAAGGCTCCACAGTCTCCTTAGACAGTGCCACCTAATGGGGACTGTACTAGCTAGTTTTGTGTCACTGCAACACAAGCTGGAGTTATCACAGAGAAAGGAGCTTCAGTTGGGGAAGTGCCTCCATGAGATCCAGCTGTAAGGCATTTTCTCAATTAGTGATCAAGAGGGTAGGACTCCTTGTGAGTGGTACCATCCCTGGGCTGGAAGTCTTGGGTTCTATAAGAAAGCAAGGTGAGCAAGCCAGGGGAAGCAAAACCAGTAAGTAACATCCCTCCATGGCCTCTGCATCAGCTCCTGCTTCCTGACCTGCTTGAGTTCCAGTCCTGACTTCCTTTAGTGATGAACAGCAATGTGGAAGTGTAAGCTGAATAAACTCTTTCCTACCCAACTTGCTTCTTGGTCATGATGTTTGTACAGGAATAGAAACCCTGACTAAGACAGGGGCCAGTTTTTGAACATATGAACTTATGGGGAACATCTTTCTTTACCACCTGCAGAAGTTAGTAGGGCTTTGGAGAAAGAATGTGGCAGATGGGATTGTGTGTAATTCAGCCATATGACTTGGTTATTACACTGACACACTTGCATATGGGGAAACTACTAGCTGGGAGCATTCAGGTGCAAGAACACAAATCTCATGAGAAGCCATTGGAAAAAAATGCCACTTGAACCCCTGTCTACTTCTCTAGCTTCCCTCCAACCCCAGCTGATGTGACGGGGCACAAACATTAAATAACTTCTGGTCACAACCATCATTACAGGTCATGATCTGGGAACCTGAAGTCTCAGGATCTGATGGCATTAGAAATTCAACACCAAGATATCTTCAGAAGAACAATGGAAGGGGTTGTCCTGAAGCACATCCTTACTGGCTTCGTGAAGTCTGTCATGAGTCTGGCAAACTTTTTAAACAGAGCCTTCTTTGAATCTGGGTGGTCTTTCAAGGCAGATATTTCCAGGGTTATTCTACTGAACACTGGGTTTGCAATCGATTGACTCCTCTTTTTAGTTGTGGCTGATTTAGAAATAGCTTGTTGGCATATCTGCATAACCTCAAGGTGGAAGATACTCTTAGAAAGGAGACATGAGTTATCTTTTGACTTCTAGATAGTCCTACCTCCTGGCCTTGCAGGACTTTGTATCTTTTCAAGATGTTTTTGTTTTTATTTTATGTGTGTAGGTGTTTTGTTTCATTGTGTGTTTATGCAAGAATTGTGTGTTTGGTGCCTGTGGAAGTCAGAAGATGCCATGGTCCCTGGACTTGGAGTTACAAATGCTGTTAGCCACTGACATGGATTCTGTGACATGAACTCTGGTCCTCTAGGAGAGGAGCAAGAATCCTTACAGGTGATCCAGCCTCCACCCCAGAGATAAAACTCCTACATTTTATCTCTGCCATGCAGGGAAAGATAGTTTTAATCTCCTTAATCTTTAATTCTTTAATGTTCTTACTCAGGAA
>JADRCD010215729.1:11610-24765 GCA_019843815.1 Montemys delectorum | reverse complement strand
TAGAGAGAGAGAGAGAGAGAGAGAGAGAGAGAGAGAGAGAGAGAACAGAGGAAGGAAGGCAGGCAGGCAGGAAGGAAAGAGGCTGGAGAAATGGCTCAGTGGTCAATTCCCAGCAACCACATGCTGGCTCACAATCATCTGTAATCTGTCTGAAGACAATTACAGTATGCTCATATAAAATAAATAAATCTAAAATGAATAAATAAATCTAAAAAAGACAAAAAGAAAGAGATAGGAAGGAAAGGAAAGGAAAAGAAAAGGCAAGTCTCTTTCTCTCTCTCTCTCTCTCTCTCTCTCACACACACACACACACACACACACACACACACACACCACAAAATGAGACAAGCAAATAAAAATTGTTTTGGGTGCTTTTTAGAAGTTTATTTAACAGTTAATGGTTCTGTGGATCTTTTGTTTGGCCTGCTAGGAATGAGGACACACATCTATCAGTAAGGTTAGGTGCCCGTATAATGATCCTGGATAACAGTCAACCTCTTTACTCCTCTCTCAATATTATTATAATTGTTCTCATTTATGTATTTTGTGAGAGAGTAGGTGTGGAGATTACTCCCTCCTTGTACCATATGGGCTTTAGGAATGGAACCCAGGCCCTCAGGCTCTGTCGAAACTGCTTTTATCCAGCGAGTCATCTTGCTGGTCCTATTTTGTTTTGTTTAAGATTTGTTTTTATTAATCTTAATTATGTATATGTGTGCATGTGTTCCATGTGGGTATGTGTGCATGTGTTGTATGTGTGTATGTGTGCATGCACGTATGTGTTGCATGTGGGTATGTGCATATGAGTGCAGGTTGTGGAAACCAGAGGTGAAGGACTGCCTTGTGGCAGGAGTTACAGGCAGCTATGGGCCACTCAGTGTTGGGAACTGAACTCTGGTCCTCTGTAAGAGCAGCAAGCATTCAGTAAGCTTTCTTAAATGCTGGTCTGTCTCTTCAGCCCCCTTATTTACTTTTTGTTTTTTATTTATTGATTTGTTTATTTATTTTTGAGATACAGTCTCATGACGTCCATGCTAGCTTTGAACTTGCTATATGCTGAGAAGGATGTTGAAAGTTCTGACCTCATTGCCTCTACCTCCCGAAGGCTGAGATTTCAAGCATGTACCACCATGCCCAGTTTATTTGGTACTGGGGATTGAATCCAGGGTTTTGTACATACTGTGCAAGCACTCTACCAACTGATCTAAATCCCTGTGCCTTAACCTCTTTACTTCTTAAAAGGATTTAAGTGTTTTCTTGCAATCTGATTTTATGGAATTCACAGCGCAATATACCCTCTCACCTACACTGCTCTCCTGAGTTCACTGGAGATAAGTAACTTGATCATTAGTTTTGAACCTTTAATTATAACAAACTGCATGTGTCTAAACTGTCTCACATGTATACCCTAGTTCATGTTGTCTTAGTTAGGGTTTCTATTGCTGTGAAGCGACACCGTGACCACAGCAACTCTTATAAAGGAAAACATTCACTTGGGGCTGGCTTACTTAGCTTCTGTTAACTGTCTGCTTGTGCAGAGCTTTAGTTCATTATTGTTGCATAGATGGCAGCAGCACACAGGCAGACATGGTGCTGGGGGAGCTGAGAGCTGTGCATCCAGATCCAAAGGCAGCAGGAAGAGACATTGCCACACAGGGTCTTTGAGGATATGAGACCTTTAAAGCCCACCCCCGGTGATGTACTTCATCCAACAAAGCCACACCCATTCCAAGAAAGCCACACCTCCTAATAGTGCCACTCTCTATGGGCCACACATTCAAATGCATGAGTCTATGGGCCCATTTCTAGTCAAATAATCACACACATTAACTCATTTGTACTCACATGTTTTCATCGGGTTTTTTTTTGCCAAACAAGTTCTCAGTTAGATACCCATGTCCTTTTTGGTTATTATACAAGAACAATGCAACTCAGTGATGGTTTTGGGTTTGGGGGAAAACATTTATCAAAAAAAAAAAAAAAATGAGCACGAGGGCTGGAGAGATGGCTCAGTGGTTAAGAGCACTGACTGCTCTTCCAAAGGTCCTGACTTCAAATCCCATTAACCACATGGTGACTCATAACTATCCATAATCAGATCATAATCAGATCTGATACTCTCTTCTGGGGTGTCTGAAGACAGCTACAGTGAGCAGGGCTGGAGCAAGCAGAGGTCCTAAATTCAATTCCCAGCAACCACAAGATGACTCATAACCATCTGTACAGCTACAGTGTACTCATATACATAAAATAAATAAATAAATCTTTTTTTAAAAAATGATCATGAAATACTGACATCTTGCCATGTATGAATGAGTGTGTGGAACTCTGGCTTTGTATAAGCAAACAATTTGACAGAAGATAAGTGGTTAGCTGGAGGGGAGGTTCTGTGCTAAGATAAACAGTTAGCTGGAGGGGTGGCTCACAAGCAGGCAGTTTTAACAGAAGCTAAGATAAATTAGCTGGGGTATATTGACTTTGGATTCCTAGAATAGGGTTGGGTAATTTTCCACGGGATTCTTCGTCAAGGAGGTCAAGTTCTGGTTAAACCTGAAATGGCCTTATCGAGGATACAGGATGAAGGAACCTCAGTACTGCTTTGCCCTGTTACAGACTTTACTAAATATGGTTGACTCTCTATTACATACATATTGTACTGGCGGTTTTGTGATGTCTCTATACGGTCACCAGATGATAGCTAAAAATCAGAGTCCCTTCTTAGGGGGCTTAATCTAGTTAATAAAATAACTCCAGAATGTGTCTTAGTTAGGGTTTTACTGCTATGAACAGACACTATGACCAAGGCAACTCTTATAAGGACAACCTTTAATTGGGGCTGGCTTACAGGTTCAGAGGTTCAGTCCATTGTCATCAAGGAGGGACATGGCAGCATCCAGGCAGGAGAAGCTGAGAGTTCTACATCTTCGTCTGAAGGCTGCTGGCAGAATACTGACTTCCAGGGAGCTAGGACTAGGGTACTAAAGCCCACGCCCACAGTGCCACACCTAATCCAACAAGGCTACATTTCCTAATAGTGCCCAAGCATATACAAACCATCACAGAATGGTAGTCAAACAGAAGTTTGAGGACAATTTTTTTGAGCCTAAAAGAAAAATCCCTGGGCAGGCAAATTGCCCAGATGGGGAAAATGGGGAAGGGGAAGAAAACAAGCAAACACCCCAAGTGAACTCCACTAGTCTGGACAACAGCTGCATGGGGCAGGCAGCCACGGTGGGGGGAGAGGGCGCTTGAGTAAGGACATCCAGAGTGTTAGGGGAAGCGTGTTGAGAACAGAAGTAGAGAGAAGAAAAGAAAGGACAAGTTTTGTCTGTGGCCCTGTAAAAGAGTGTGTGGGGGGGGGGGAGGGGGGCAGGGAATTCTGGCCCTGTAAAAGAGTGTGTATGTGGGGGCAGGGAATTCTGGCAAGGAGAGGTACATGTTCCATTAAAGGGATAATTATTCCTCCTTCCCCTTTAACAGGACTTAAGGTGGTCTTCATGAGGTCCAGGGCCTGCCAACCGGATTAACTTCTGTGAGAGGAGACAATGGCATGTCCCCACCTAAAGGCAGATTCCATCCTTTACTACAGCAATATGGCCGGCCTAACCAACTAGAGCATTTCATCCTGGGACCAGTAATTGGTTTCCAAATAAGCATGTGACCGATTTCGAAGGGTTCTTAAAGTTCTTAAAGTTCTTAAAGTTCTTAAAGTCACTCCTGCTAGTGGGTCTTCTTTCTCTGGATGTTAGCACGTCCTGGATATGATGTCAAGAATGACTGCAATCACTTCCCTACTGTCTGAGTGGCAGCAAGAGACCTGGGCTGATGCACTTGAAGAGACAGAAGAATCCTCTGGGTTTTTTTGTTTTTTTTTGTTTTTGTTTGTTTGTTTTGTTTTGTTTTTCCGAGACAGGGTTTCTCTGTATAGCCCTGGCTGTCCTGGAACTCACTCTGTAGACCAGGCTGGCCTTGAATTCAGAAATCCACCTCTGCCTCCCACGTGCTGGGATTAAAGGCGTGCGCCACCACCACCCGACCTGAATTCTCTTGTTTTTATATCATTGTTAATCAATAACATCAGCCAACCTTGTCCTAATCCTGAACTTCCTTGTCTTATAACATAAGTGTTGTTATTATCTGTGAATATGATTCATGAGAACAGGTTTTATTCAGTATTTGCAACTGAAGTACTCACTGATTCATTGCATGTTAGTGTTCTGGGAAATTAGTTGGTTGCTATAGCCTGAATCTGAAATGTCCCCCACTGAAGACACTGAAGTCTTAGTCCCCAGCCTGTGGTACTGATGAGAGGCTACCGACTATAAAGGAGCTAGTGAGGAGGAAGCTGGGAGTAGCACCTACTTGCTGGGAGTAGAGGCAGGAAGTCTTGGGGGCTGTGTCCTACTTCCTGTTCACTATTCCATGAGCAGCCTTCTCCCACCATGACTGTCCATCATGTCGTTTTGCCCTATTAGAAACGTACAAGCGGGCTGGGGAGGTGGCTCAGTGGTTAAGAGCACCGACTGCTCTTCCGAAGGTCCTGAGTTCAAATCCCAGCAACCACATGATGGCTCACAACCATCCATAATGAGATCTGATGCCACTCTTCTGGAGTGTCTGAAGACAGCTATAGTGTACTTACATATAATAAATAAATAAATCTTAAAAAAAAAAAAAGAAACGGACAACCAGGAGAACACATGGAAACTCTGAGCCTGTGAGTCAAAATAAACATGTCTGCCTCTCAGGTCGGTTTTTAGGGTTCTAGTCACAACGATGGAAAGTACCCAGCACACTAGTCACCCTGGATGCTTGTAAAATATTTTCTTCAACTCATCTGGTTCAGTTAGAAAACTCTCTAAAGAATATTACATGGCTCTAAATTTACAAGCACTCTACAAGGTATCCAGCCTCCAGCATCCTGTCAGGATCAGTTTGTGTCAAAAGCTCTGTGGCCATCTCCTCATGGCTTCTATTGCAGACTCTGGCCAGGTTTGAGAATGTAATTCTTTCCTTTAGCACTTTAAAATCCCCAGGTGGGCAGAGGGTGAAACTGAGTTAAGAGCTTGCCTCGATTGTGTGAGGTCCTGAGGCTTACTGTTATTTAATTCTGTTTAAGTCCTGAATTCTTTTAAGTAGACTGCTTGAATAGATTTCGGACCCCATATTTCTTTCTTCTTGCTTGTCCTACTGACCCAAACTTTCCTCCCAGTGATCTCAAATGTCAGCCTTACCTGCCTAACCAGGAACCATCTCTTCTCGAAGTCTCTTCATTTTCCTGTAAGTGTGGCGGCGTGTATTCACAAGGAGGAAATGAGTCGCCCAGAAAACCCAGGAGACTTTCATCAGGATGACCACAACAGAGCTGCCCAGTTCCTGTGCCTGTTTCCCTCTGTGGAATAAAGAAAATTTATAAACTGTTAACTCTGTGTGCTCCCATGAACTTCTTTAAACGTTCCTGAGTTATATTGAAGTTAGCTTTAACTACCAAAAATTTCAAAGAGGGGTGGAGAGTTAATCAGAAAGCTTTATTTCAAGAGCCACTCTTATTACTTAAAACATCACTGGCCATCATTCCACATGGGAAGGTAATAACTTCTTTAATGCAGCCACCTGTCATTTCTGGCCGCCAGGTCATTAGCCTGAGTAATCAGGCTTGGTTTCCTTTTGGACCTCTCAGCTTCGATGGGGCAGATTTGCCTTTAGCTGTGCTTCATGTAATGACCTCCAGCAATCTGCTCTATACACGCTTACGGTTATGAGTTGAAGTCAAAGTATATTACAGGGTCTGCATTCTTACAAAGTAACTATGTGAAACTTAATTTTCTACCCTTTAAATACTTTTCCTTTTAATTATTTATCAATTTTTTTCTTTATTTTTCTTGGAATGCACTCCTGAATTACTTTCCTATTTGCTGTAAAATTCTATGAAACCGTTTATCTTGTGTGTTAAAAAACATTACCCTGTATTCAGGTCCCCGAGGATTTTAACTTTTTCATTTATTTAGTTTATTAACATTTTAAAATAATGGTCACAGGAGCAGGACATAATGCCATACACCTACACCACTCTGGTGGTGGACATAGGAGGACATCTTTGGCTACCTAGCAAGTTTGATGTCAGCCAGGGATACAGGAGCCCTGGTCTCCTGGAGGGGGTGCGAGTGGGTGCAGGGGAGCAAACACATATAAAGAAAGACCTGAGAGCCTGGTCTATTAAGTTAATAACAGTTGGGTGCAGTGGTTCTCACCTTTTATCCTAACACTCAGGAGACAGAGGCAGGTGGATCTCTGTGAGTTTGAGTCTAGCCTAATTGACATAGCAAGTTTCAGGCCGGCCAGAGCTACATAGTAACACCCTGTCTCAAAAAACAAAGCAAAACAAAACAAAACAAAACAAAACAAAACAAAACAAAACAAAAAACCAGAAATGAATTTAAGGACAAAGGATTCAGACACTTCTTCCCAAAAGATGCATGTGTCCATTGAGCACATGAAAAAGACACTCAGAAGTATTAATCAATAGAAGCCACAACACTACTTTATATGTGCTAGGATGAATGGTTATTATAACAGACAATCACAGGTACTAGAACTCTGGGAGATTCAGAGAAATTGGAATCCTAATGCACGGCTATTGGGACTGTAAAACAACACAGTCACGAGGGGATCCGACTGACACTTCCTTGAGTGATTTAATAAAGAGTTCTCATATAACCCAGAAATGCCACACCTAGCCTCACAGAATTGAAAAGACTGACTGCATACAGATGTGCACAGCAGCATTGTCAGAACCAGAAAAAAAAAAAAAAAGGAAATGATCTAAATGTCTGGTAAATGAGTGAACAAGATGTGTTGGGCACACTCAGTGGAATATAATTATGCCCTAAAAAGTAATGAAGTGTTGATACATGCAACACATGGATGAAAACACTGTGTTAAATGAAAGACGTCAGACACACAAATGCCACATATTCAATAATTCTGTTACTATGAAATTTCCAAAATAGGCAAACATGTATAGCTTACCATGACATCAGTGTTAGCCAGGAATGAGTTGGGAGAATGGGGGATGAGGAATGTAGTTGTGGGTATAACATTTACTCTTGGACTATTAAAAATGTTCTGGAACTAGATAATGATGACACAGATAGCTGACTACATGGTTACTTCTGAATACTAAAATCCAATGAATTGTATACATTGTAAGTTGTTTGTGTGCATGTGTTTTCTTTACAGTGCTAGGGATTGAACACATAGTCAAGTACTGTAGCAATAAGCTACATCCTCAGTTCTGTATATTGTATGTCACAGGACAAATTGTATAGTATAGGACTAGAATTCAATTACAGGCTCCGGGAGGATTGCTCAGTCGTTAAGAGCACTTGAAGACAACCTACGTTCCTTGCACCCGTTCTGGGTGGCTCACAACCTCCTGGAACTCCAGTTCCAGGGAATTTGAGGTTTCTCCTGACTCCTGTGGTCTTCTGCACACATGTGGTATGTACACACTCAGGCACACACACAATAACATAAAGAAAATATTAAAAGAAGAAACCAAAAATTATATTTCTACTCTATTCTATCCTAGTGACAAAACTGGTTCTAGAAATATCTTCAGAATCCAGGTAAAAAGTGTACAGAGAAAAATGACAATAGCTGTGCTGTAAGTCCAGCACGGGGGAAACTGAGGCAGAAGGCTTGAGAGTTCCAAGCCAGCCTCTGCTTTATATTGAGACAAATACTGACACGCACACGCGCGCGCGCGCGCGCGCGCACACACACACACACACACACACACACACACAGAAAAACAATGGCTGGCGAGATGGCTCAATGGGTAAGAGCATTGACTGCTCTTCAAAGGTCCTGAGTTCAAATCCCAGCAACCACATGGTGGCTCACAACCACCTGTAATGAGATCTGACGCCCTCTTCTGGTGTGTCAGAAGACAGCTACAGTGTACTTATGTATAATAAATAAATAAATATTTGGGCCAGAGCAAGCATGGACTGAGTGAGCAGGATTGACCGGAGCAAGTGGAGCCAACCAGAGTGAGCAAAGGTCCTAAAAATTCAATTCTCAACAACCACATGAAGGCTCACAACAATCTGTACACCTACAATACACTCACATACATTTAAATAAATAAATCTTAAAAAAAAGAAAAACAAAATACAAATAACAGTATTCAGCAATGACACGCTGTATCTGAATTCACATTCTAACTCTTCAAACATCACCGTAGTTTATGCTTTCATGCTTCTCTTGTTCTCTGTGTTGAAATAATAACTACCTCTAGAGAGAAGGCTACAATTAAAGCACAGCTTATTTGCTGCCATTGGCTGGGAAACAGAGTGCAAACAATTTTTTTTCTTTTTCTGCTCTTTCAAATTTGATCCCAAGCCCATCGATGTGAAAAAGGAGCCAGGTGTAAGTTGCTGTCTAGAAGGTGTGCATCTCTGCCTGTGTCTCTAGAGTGTGTAGAAGGTGTGCATCTCTGCCTGTGTCTCTAGACTGTCTAGGAGTGTGCATCTCTGCCTGTGTCTCTAGACTGTGTAGAAGATATGCATCTCTGCCTGTGTCTCTAGACTGTCTAGAAGGCGTGAGTCTGCCTGTGTCTCTAGATTGTCTAGAAGGTGTGCATCTCTGCCTGTGTCTCTAGACTGTGTCTAGAAGGTGTGAGTCTCTGCCTGTGTGTCAGAAAGATTAAAAAGTGACAGATTTCAGGAGCTCTAGGTTCCTATTGTCACAATTCCTTAGTAAGTGTAGATAGGAAGCTCATGGGTGATGAATCGCAGAAGATGAAATAAATCTCTGAAAAGTCTCCAAGCCTCACTGAACATTAGGGACGGGCACATTAGAATAATGAGATCGGTTTAGGGCTACAGCATTGCTCAGTGGTAGGGTACTTGTGTAGATGTGTGAGGTGGTTCATAAATAGGGAGAGCACATACACTAAAATTGAACCAATACAGAGAAGATTAGAGTGGTCTCCGAACTAAAATGACATATAAAAGCATTAAGAAAAAAAGCATTCCATATTGTAAAAGGCAGGTGTGGGAATAACAGGTATTGATTGAATACCATAGTTACATTTTTTACAAAGTAACATTTATGTAATCTTATATAACATGAATATGTAGTATTGGTGTTTGTTAATTACTTAGCTTTTATTCAAATTAGCATATAGGTTGAAATGTACATCTAGGATCTTAGCTGAGTATGGTAACATTTGCTTAAAGTTCCAGCAACTTGGGAGACTGAACTGGGAGGATTCTGAGTTCAAGACAAGCCTGATTAATGAGTAAGACTCCATCTCAAAGTAGTAATGATAGTATCAATAAAAAATGAAACTTAAAAGTTTATGCAAGAATACCGGTTTCAGAGATTATTTCTCAGTGTGGTTGATCTAGACATTCATTTCCTGAGGCATGAATTTTGGGAATATTTGAATTTCTTTTTTTTTTCTTTTTCTTTTTTTGAGACAGGGTTTCTCTGTATAACAGCCCTGGCTTTCTTGGTATTCACTCTGAAGACCCATTTGACCTTGAACTCATAGAGCTCTGCCTACCTTTGCCTCCTGAGTGGATTAAAGTCATGTGCCACCACTGCCAGGCTACTTGAAGTTCTTATAAAAATTATACATTATTTATTTATTTATTTATTTATTTATTTATTTTTATTAGATATTTTCTTTAGTTACATGTCATATGATTTCTCCTTTCCCAGTTTCCCCTCTTAAAAAAACAAAAAACAAAAAACAACAAGAACAAACCCCTGTTGCCTCCCCCTAAAATTATACATCTTTGATAACATCAAATAACATTTGTTCTTTTAAGAAAGATTAATGAAAATTTCCAAGTAAGCAATGCACCAGATGTTGGCAGTCATCGGTGTTGCCTACACTTCCTTTCTCCACAATTCCCTATTAGTTTAGATTGAATGGTCTAGGAAGAGAACAAAAACAATTGGAACTTCAGAGAATCAGAGAATGTAAGGATTGACATAGTCCAGTGATAGAGTGTTCATGTATCATTCAAGAGACTTCGGGATTCTCTCTGTCCCTCTGTCTCTGTCTGTTGTCTGTGTCTCTGTCTCTAGTTTAGCAGGACAGTTATCATTGCCCAGACTGCCCTCAAGTTTGAGTTCTCTTCCTGAAGAGCCCAACTTAATATTACAAACTCCATTTTGCTTTCAGACTCCATTTTATGATTAACTTGTCCTCTGAATGAACTCAGCCTCTAGAAAAATCCCAACCTGTTTCAGGAGCTATGTCACCCTGGTAACAATCACAAGTCTCCTGGGCAAATAGCCACTCCACCCCTAGTAACAACCAATCAGTTCTTAAGGTGAAACTACTTAATGTCTAAAGTAGATTGATTAAGCTAGCAACCATTGTATATACCACGCTGAAATCATTACTAGCCAATAGAAGTCCACCAAGCAAATGTTATCTTATCATGCAACTTCCAAGTTGGAAAGTCTGCTACCCTGCTACAGCAACCATGATAAACAGGCTAGGCTTGTACCAGCTCAGGACTTTCCACACCATCCACTGTGCTGGAGAGGTTGGAGGGTCCAAGCTCAAGGTTAAATAAAGAGTCCTTGCTTTTGCATAAAAGTTAGACTCCTAATGGTTTCTGGTGGTCTGTGGGGAACTCACAATTTGGGCATGAAACTCCTACTTTAGCATCTAGAGCAGACCATATGCTTATACCACCATGACTGACCACATTTACTTTTTAAATAAGATTTGACTCTTTTTAAAATCATCTTAATGTATTTTATTGTGTATGTGTGTATGTCTGGTGTCCATGTGAGGATCAGAGGATAGCTTGCTCGAGATGGTTCTTATCTTTCCACCATATGGATTCTAGGATCTAACTCAAACCCATAGGCTTGGAGGGTGTTACCAGGCCCTGTATTTACTGCATCCTCTCTCACTTGTAATTTCAAAGCTAGAAGAATCATTTCAAAAGCTAGAAGAAGAAAGGTCCAACCCTTTCATTTTCCAGAACAGAAAAGTGGGTCGAATGGATATGATTCTGACTTACTGCCACATAGATAGATTGAGGCTACCTGGGGACATATCCCTGGATGTTTGATTAAAGCATCTTCATGTTCTTTTTGTATCTCCAGGGGTGTGTGAGTAGAAGCCATAGAAGAGACAACTTTACTTAGTTGTAAGAAAGAACATTTAGCTGGGCGGTGGTGGCACACACCTTTAATCCCAGCACTTGGGAGGCAGAGGCAGGTGGGTTTCTGAGTTCAAGGTCAGCCTGGTCTACAGAGTGAGTTCCAGAACAGCCAGGGCTACACAGAGAAACCCTGTCTTGAAAAAACAAAAAAGAAAAAAAAAAGAAAGAAAGAACGTTTTGGCAATTTGGTTTCTTTAAAAGGGAAGTGAATGGATTACTATATTGTGTAAATAGGGTCCCTGATATTGGAAATGTTTTGAAAATGAGCTATGTAATTTGCCTAATTAAGACAGTAATTTGAATCATACTACTCCCGAGCTTCCCATCAACTTTAACATGTGAGTGAGTTCATGTTGCTGTAAGATAAAAAAGAATGTCAAGTAGGGCTGGGGATACACATAGCTTGCTGATTGTAGTGGTCTGAATGGGTTTGGCCCCCCCCACACTCATGTGTTTGAATGCTTGGCCCACACGAGTGACATTATTAGGAGGTGTGTCCTTGTTAGATTGGGTGTGGTCTTGTTGGAAGAAGTGTGTCACTATGGGGGGTGGGCTTTGAGGTTCAGCGTGCAGGCTCTGCCCAGCACAGAAAGGAGCTTCTTCTTGAATTACTTTGGATCAAGATGTAGAACTCTCAGTTCCTTCTCCAACACCATGTTTTCCTGGACGCTGCCATGCTTCCTGTCATGATGATAATGGACTGAACCTCTGAAATTGTAAGCCAGCTCCAATTAAATGTTGCCCTTATGAGTTGTCTTGGTTACCGTGTCTCTTCACAACAATGGAAACCCTAACTAAGAGACTGGGAGAGCATTTGTTTAACCCTGGCTTCTAGTCATAACATGACAAAACAGGAAGAAAAAAAAATAAAACAACATGGCAGTGAAAACAAAGTGATTTTTTTTTTTAAATTCACTTTCACTTTCTCGTTTACACACACACACAACACACACACAGAGACACAATTATTTTACGTATGTGTGTAACAGGATTAGTGTGGAGGTCAGAGAACAACTTGTGGGAATTGGTTCTGTACTTCCAGCATATGGGTCCTGAGGATCAGACTCAGGAGCTGGAGACAAGCCCACTGGCTGCTCTTATGGAGGACCTGGGTTTGATTCCCAGCATCTACACAGCAGCTCACAACTATCTCTAACTTCAGTTCCAGAAAATCTATTGCCTTCTCCTAGTCTCTGTGGGCACCAGTTATTTGCATGGTAAACAGATATAAATACCCATACACCTAAAATCAATTTAATGATAATAATACTAATTAATAATAATAATAATAATAATTTGAGGCAGGCAGACATAGCAACAAGTATGTTTAGATCATCTTCCCATCCCAAAATTGTGTAATCTTAAAATTCAAACAAGGGGCTGGTGAGATGGCTCAGAGGTTAAGATCATTGGCTGATCTTCCAGAAGTCCTAAGTTCATTTCCCGGCAACATGCATATAGAATACTGTGTACTAAATAAATAAATCTTTTTTTAAAATATCAAACAAAACTCACTGTATAGAATTAATGCATTTCTTAGACCAAAAAGATGGCTTACTTGGCGCTGTATGACCACGAGGACATGAGTTCATTTTCTCAACACTTACATAAAGGCAGCAGTTGTGCCTATAATTTCAGCACTGATATAAATATAATATAATTTAGGAGGAGATAGACCATTCCTTTGGTTTGCTTGTTAGGCAGATAAACTAAACTGGCATGTTCAAAGACCTTGTCTCAAAAAATAAGGTGGTATGGTAGAGAATACCTTTAATACTGGTAATGTGGCAGGCAGAACTTTGTGAGTTCAAGGCCAGCTTAAATACAAGACTCAAAATAAATAAATAGAGAAAGATGCCTAGGACTGACCATTGGCCTCCATCTGTACCTGCACATATGCATACAAACATATACCTATACAACACACACACACACACACACACACACACACACA
>JADRCD010215729.1:0-11510 GCA_019843815.1 Montemys delectorum | reverse complement strand
AGAGAGAGAGAGAGAGAGAGAGAGAGAGACAGGGAGAGAGAAAGAGACTTTGCATTTCTGTTAAAGAATACCAAAATAAAATGCAAGCCTAATAACCCTGATTGAAATAAGAGTAAAGCCCTGAAAGCTATGAGTTTTATTTTTCATAGGACAGTGGTGTTATACACTTTTAATCTAAGCACTTGGAAATCAGAGACAGGCGAATCTCTTGTCAGTTCAAAGCCAGCCCTGTCTACAGAGCAAGTTTTTTTTTTTTTTTTTTTTTTTTTTAAATTTTTTTTCTCAAGAGATAAAATGAGAAGAAAGCCACATAGAGATTTACATTTGGACTATTTGTAGAAATAGAACAGGATAATGAAATATTCCCCGTGGTGCAGAAAGCATAGTTTGTTTACACTGTGGTGAGCAGGTTTAGGACAGAGGATAATCACAGCAGAAATTCTCGATATAGAAGCTAGCTGAACAAGAGATAATCCCTACAATTAGCATTGTACTGCGGCACCAGGGGCGGCATGGATCACTGTGCCGAACCGCCTACGATGTGCCAGCCAGATCTCAGCAGTGCAGCAAGAAAGAGCAAGGATCACAAACTACACCAGTGGTGGCCCTCGGAATGCTTCAAAAGAACAGTTAGGAAGCTTTTCTCACTCATCAGCACTTTACTAGGAATGTAAAAATCACACACAAAGATCCCTTATAGTTAATAGAAAAAAAAATCTATCAGTGTGAAACATGGTCCCTCCCTGAGATCCACCATGTCCACACCCCACGTTCAACTAATCTTAAGTAGAAAACACTTAAAACATTGCATCTGTATTGAATATGCAGCTCTTGGTGCAGCACTTACATTACACTAGGCACTAGCAATTTAGTTAATCTAGAGATTAAATAAATTATGCAGGCTATGTAACAGTATGCCATTTTAAATAAAGGATGTGAGCATCCCCTGTGTCTGCAGGGGCTCCTAGAACAAACTTGCCATGGTACAAAAGGAAACAGCGTACCCTATTAAGAACTAAAGCCCATCTGTAAACCCACAGGCTTATATTTACAACAGGATGTGGCCTTTGCATCTGAGTTACAGTAACTGAATTCTTCTAGCTACTTAAGCCCAAAACTTTAAAACTAGCCCTACTTCTCCCTTTCTTTCATATCATAGGTTTCAAACCCATATTTGGAATACATTTCTTCAGAGTTCCAGCACTTCCTAACACTTGTATTGCAAAGACCCTGGTCAAAACCATGACATGCTTAGTAGACAGCAACTCTATTCCTAGTTTCTCAGAGGTTTTTTATCTTGAAGGCTTTTTATCTTATGTTGAAGGCTTTTCTGTATTGATTATGATGTTCATATGATCCCTGCTCTTGAATTTATCTATTCATCACATCCTTTTCTTCTCGATCAAGCCAACTAGTGATGCTTTCCACTGTGTGTGTACACACCCAGGATGCATGCACATGTATATGTCTGTTTACATGTGGCTCCCCTTAGAAAGAATTTTACTATATAGCTCAGAATGTCCTTGAACTTGCTTTAGTCTTCCACCTCTGTCCAAGTGCTGGTATTACAGCTGTATACCATCATACTTTGAAGTGTATTATAACTTGAAGATATCAATGTTTGTGATAAAATACCAACAATAAACTAATCACTAGGGGGAACTTTTCTGTTGGCTCACTATTGCAGAGATTTGGGGCTACTACTGAGTGATTCCATTGTCTTGGGCCTGGAGCAACACAGAACATAATGATAGAAAGTGTATGCTCAGCTCATGATTGAGAAGCACAGAGAGAGGAAAGGGCCAATATTCCAATCTACCTTTCACTTCCCTATGACCTAAGTTCCTTTTACTAGGTTCTGCTGCTCTAAGGCCTTCTTAGAGTTCTTACATGGTTCAAAAGTCTAAAGATTCTTCCTGAGATTCTTGACAAGGTCTGAACTATGAGCTCCTATAAAAGTCAAAACACACATCTCCCAACAGGCAGGATGTTGGAAGATATTCTCTGACAGAACACCTAACAACAGAACAGAGAAAAGACTTCCATTCAAAAGAGAGAAGTGACGGAACCGCAACTAAAGACCAGACCAAAGCAAACCCCAACCCTAGCAGGGCAAACCACAAACCTTGCAGTTCCATGTCTGGCACTAGGGAATATGACAACATTATCTGGGAGCCAAGAGGTTTGGAAATCCAGCAGAACTGCCTTTCCCGCCACACAAGTAGCCTCTCTCTTGGGGCATCTCCTTTTGAGGACTTCAGCTTTCCTTTGTGAACACCCCATGTTGCTGGCATCTCTTATATATTGGATATATCTCCACTATAACTTAGGTTCGTCTTTCATGGCTTCATACGCAGCTTACTTGGTTCTCTTCAGAGAACCTGACTCTGCTGTACATGGCTTGTGTGGCTTCAGTAGCCTTTTTAGAATATAGGTACAAGTTTCTACGGCCTCTTCATGCTTGTGTCCCGCACCACACAGATGACATATGCTCCTTTCACTAATTTGATGGAGCTTAGCTCCCTTCTACTACAACCTCAATGCACTTCAAGCACCTGCTTGGCTGAACCTGGGAAGCATTGCTAGCAAGCCCTGTGGGAGCATGGTGCTTTGGAGGCTGTCTTTGTTCAGGTTCTCTTCTTTCAAATGAACTTTTATTTTTATGCACTGGAGCCTTGGGGACCAATCCTCAGCTCCTTTCTTATTGTCTCAGGGCAAAGTGTACAGTTTCTCTTTAACAGCATCAGTTTCTAGCAATTATAGCCCCTTTGTCTGAACCCATGGTGTTCAACAAATTTATCTATTGTCACATTTCTTAAAAAAAATTTATTTATTTATTTTATGTATATGAGTACACACGTTAGCTGTACAGATAGTTGTGAGCCTTCATCTGGTTGTTGGAATTGACTCTAGGACCTCTGCTCATTCAGGTCAACTCCATTCGCGCCACTGGCTCTGGTCAGCCCCACTCGCTCCAGTAGATCCTGCTCTCTCAGTCCCTGCTCTTTCCAGCCCACAGATTTATTTATTATTATAAATAAGTACACTGTAGCTGTCTTCAGATGCACCAGAAGAGGGCATCAGATCTTATTATGGGTGGTTGTGAGCCACCATGTGGTTGCTGGGATTTGAACTCAGGACCTTCAGAAGAGCAGTCAGTGCTCTTACCCACTGAGCCATCTCACCAGCCCTATTGTCACCTTTCTTATTGAACAAATTGAACATACTTTACATATTCCTGTTTTACTTTCTGCTTTGAATCGTCACCATAGACCTCACTAAATCCATACCACAGTCTAACTAGTATATTGTCTCAAAATTCTTTCAAACAAGGTAATTAGTCCATTACTTTTTTGTTGTTGTTTTTTCGAGATAGGGTTTCTCTATGTAGCCTGGCTGTCCTGGAACTCACTCTGTAGACCAGGCTGGCCTCGAAATCAGAAATCCGCCTGCCTCTGCCTCCCAGGTGCTGGGATTAAAGGCGTGCGCCACCAATGCCCGGCTAGTCCATTACTTTTAAACTGTGAAACCTTACTCAGACTTCAGGGCATATGAAGAATGCAAGCAGATGTGTTGCCAGAATGTAACATGAATGAACGATTTCCAGTCCAGGTCCTAGATCCAGGTAGTCATTGTTCCCCTTTTGAACTTCACACACAGTTTTTACTGTCTCCATTTTTGCTGGCATCTATCTGAGCCTCTGAGTTCTCACTAGAATGATCCATTAATCTCAGCTTAAAGATTTAAAAGGCTTCTCTAGCATGAAGCTAGAGAACTCTTCCTACAAACCATTCCACAAGCCTGTGAACAACATGGTCAGGTTTATCATAGCAACAACGCCTCTGATACCAACTTTCTGTATTAGTTGTTCTTCTTGTTACTTTGACAGAAGAGCTGACAGCTATGGATATTACTGGAGGGTAATATCTCTCGAGGTGCTCTTTGACATGATACCCAGATTCTCTGTGCTTCAAACAACAAATTGGACAAGACACACTGTTGGAGAACCCTGCTATTAAGATCGCAGTCCACCATATTTGGATAGCTCTCTGAGCTTGGTGCAGAATGGAGGACTCCCTTTCTCAGTGGGGCTTCCTCTTCTCTGCCCTACCTTTACTGGAGAGCATCTCTGAGTCCAGCTGCCTGACCTTACTTGGAGGATGACCCTGCACAGTTATGGGGCAGTGAGCTGTGCGGTCAAGCACAAGACTTGAATCCGGGTGACCCTAAGGGACAGCAGGTGTTTGGCTACGCCTCCCGGGAGGCAGCTACAGCCTTCCCCAGAGAGGTATGTGGCCATTAGTCACACAGGCAATGCCCCAAGCTCCTGGTATTCTGTCTGGACTCCACCTCCACAGTTACCTGGCAATAGCCAGGTAGACCCAGCCCACTATAAAAGGGGCTGTTTCCCTCCTCCTCCTCCCTCTCTTACTCTTTCCATCCTGCTCTTATTCGCTTACTCTCGCCTCTCACTCTCCAGCTCCCCTTCCCTCACCCCCTCTCTCCACGAGGCCATGGCCACCCTCTGCTTCTCTACTTTTCTCCCTTGCTACTTCTTCCTCGCTCTACCTTTCTACTACAATAAACTCTTTAAATCCATGGACTATCTTTTCTCATCAGGATCAGCCATGCTACAGCAATGGAGTAGGTCTTCCCCTAATAAGCTGTGCTTCTAACCTCCCGCTGGAGGCTTCCCTGTGCTCTCAGCCGCTGGCAATCCAGCAGCTCATCACGACCAAAGACTCCCAGCCAGAGCTCTCTCTTCCTGCCTCTTTTCCCTTAGCCCTCCGGCCAGAGTCTGTCACAGGTCCCCACTCTGTTCTCAGCTCTTCTATTACATCCAACTGTGTATGAGGTGTCCAAGACTGAGAACCTGACACCCCTGGCATCCATGAGGCCCAGGGACCCCAGAACCAGTGTTCTGAGGTCCCCTGAGAGTCTGAGCCAAATCTGGGCTTCTCACAGCCCAACGCCAGCCCGGGTCCACGGGACCCCATTTTGACCCACAGTTCTTTCTCCAAGCACTGCATGATTCAGCACATGTGTCTGGTTCTATGACCAATCAGCCCTCTCCACCTGCACCCCTAAGAACCCTTAACTCTACCCCTGGAACAATAAAATAGAGCTGTCTCACTGAAGCTATCTTCCAGCAGTTCTGTCATACTCCCGGCAGTCTGAACCCTGCTCACTGCTTCTGCTCTCTCTGCCCTCATGGGCTGGTGGCCACTGACTACTGAGGAAAGAGACACTCACAACACGGAGCAGTAGCAATGAAAGTTTAGATTTGTGCCTCGTAGTGGTGGCACACGCCTTTAATCCCAACACTTGGGAGGCAGAGGTAGGTGGCTCTCTGAGTCTAAGGGCAGCCTGCTCTATAGAGAAAGTTCCAGAACAGCTAGGACTACACAGAGAAACCCTGTCTTGAAAAACCAAACCAAACCAAACCAAACCAAAAAAAAAAAAAAAAAAAAAAAAAGATTTATTAAAATTTATTAAAAGTAGTATAGCGTTGTTAAAAGTGAGAGTGAAAGCAGAGAGTACAGTCTATAGAATGGGAGCTGTTCTGAGCAAACATGTGGCTCAAGAGCCCCGACTTCTTTTTATGAGTCTAAGCAAAGTGGGGAGCCGGAAAGAATCCTTACACTGATTGACAGATAACCTGTTATAGACTTAGAGACTGGTTTTGTTTTGTTTTGTTTTTTTAGTTTTTCGAGACAGGGTTTCTCTGTGTAGCCCTGACTGTCCTGGAGCTCACTCTGTAGACCAGGCTGGTCTCGAACTCAGAAATCCACCTGCCTCTGCCTCCCAAGTGCTGGGATTAAAGGCGTGTGCCACCACTGCCTGGCTATTATAGACTGTTATACTGAATAATCTGCAATCTGGGTAAGATTGCTCAGTGGGTAAAGCACTTGTGCAAGCCTGATGACCCAAGGTTGATCCTCAATCCTACATAAAGGCTGAAGGAGAAATCCCATTCTACAAACTTGCTCTCAGACCTCCACATGGGTGCTATACTCTATGCATCATGAGGCAGAGCAAGCTAATAAGGAATGGCAAGGGCTTTTGAACCTCAAAGCCCACCCCTAGTGACAAACCACTATAACAAAGCCACACCTCCTAATCCTTCCCAAATAGTTTTACTGACTGGTGACCAAGTATTCAAGCATATGAGCCTATAGTGGTCATTCTCTCTCTGTCTCTCTGTCTCTGTCTCTGTCTCTGTCTCTGTCTCTGTCTCTGTCTCTCTCTCTCTCTCTCTCTCTCTCTCTCTCTCTCTCTCTCTTTTTGAGACAGGGTTTCTCTGTGTAGTCCTAGCTGTCCTGGAACTCACTCTGTAGACCAGGCTGGCCTCTAACTCAGAAATCTGCCTGCCTCTGCCTCCCAAGTGCTGAGATTAAAGGTGTGTGCCACCACCGCCCAGCTGGTCATTCTCATTTAAGCTACCATAATACCAAATGCCTTTGTTACCCCTTTCTATGTGAAAAGTCATTTTTTCAAGTGAATATGGGAGCTGGAGAGACGCCTCGACATTTATGAGACTGTGCTACTCTTCCAGAGGACTTGAGTTCAGTTCCCAGCACCAGGGTCAGGTGGCTCACAACCATCTGTAACTCTATCCAGGGAATCCAACACTTCTAACTTCTTGAATACCAACATGCACATGCATGCACATATCCATGGCAGACACATGGTCATAATTAAAATTAACAAGGGAAAACTTAAAAGATAAGTGAAGCTGGGCGGTGGTGGCACTCAACTTTAATCCCAGCACTTGGGAGGCAGAGGCAGGCGGATTTCTGAGTTTGAGACCAGCCTGGTCTACAGAGTGAGCTCCAGGACAGCCAGGGCTATACAGAGAAACCCTGTCTCGGAAAAACCAAAAAAAAAAAAAAAAAAAAAAAAGTAAGTGAAAAGTGGTTAATTTCACAAAGCTGGAGTTTTTTGTGACATATGAGTGACAGCTGAGGTACTTACCCAAACTCTATACTTGGAAGCAACAGCAACACTTCTCCAAGGTGACTTCTAAATCTACATAGGACACACAGTCATTCCTGACTGGATAAGCACAGTTCACCAGAAGTAATGGGGGAAATGGGCAAAGAGCCTTTTATAAGAAATATAAACATACCACTTTTGGGTTTAATGTAGGTGCTTCTGACTTCTCAGGATGGAAAGCATTTGGGGGGCAGGATACATTCACATTTAACACATTCTAGACATATAGATAAAGAGGTGTTCTTTGTTCTTTGATCCTTGTCCTACTGTCAAATCTATCTCCCTCCAGCACACACCCTGGGGGATAGGGGTATAGGTCAGTGACAGAAAACTTGCCTAGCATGTGTGAAATTCCGGGCTTCATTTTCAGCACTGAAAGGGAAAAACAATCTCAAACAGAGGTAAATTAAAATGCATACACAGCATGATGGTGGTACATACATCACGGTGGAATATACATGATACCTGGAGTCCCAGAACCTGGGAGTTGGAAACAGGAGGAGCAGGAGTTCAAGGTCATCTTCAGCTATACAGTGAGTTTGAGGACAGCTTGGGTTACTGAGACTCTCTCCTCAATCTCCGCAAACTAACAAACAAAACAATAAATGTCTTTTTTTTAAAAAAGCTTTGTTCAAGGTAGGTAGATCTCTCTGAGTTGAGGCCATCTTATCTATATAGAGACTCCAACCCAGCAAGGACTGCATTAAAAAGAGTTTTCTCAAAGTGGGAGTGGTGATTTATTACTGTAATTACAGGCGATTTATAATCTTAGGACTACATTTATAGTCCTGCAGTCTTGGACTTGAAGGCTGATGCAGGGGGATTACCATGAGTTCTAGGGCAATCAGGCCTACATAGTTAGTCCCAGACTACCCAGAGCTACAAAGCAAAACATTTATCAAAACAAAAATAGGAAAAAAAAATCTCTGATTATATTTATCTTTGCCTCATTTTTTCATCCTATGAGATAAAGTATTCATCTGAATTAACTAAGAAACTGAATATTATCTTTATTTTATTTTAATTTAAGGGAGATATATAACTAGGAATTGCATTTATATATGTGTTCCAGTTATATTTTAACAATGACAGCCCAAGAAAATATAGATTTCCTTTCTCCTAATACATAAAAGCAAGTCCTATAATAATCATGGTGGCTGCTGGTAAAGTTATTTGAAAAGTTAAAAGCTGAAAGCAATTGTGAGTTGTGTGTAAAATTGACTAGGTTTGGGCTAGAGAGATGACTCCGTGGTTAAGAGCACCGACTGCTCTTCCAAAGGTCCTGAGTTGAAATCCCAGCAACCACATGATGGCTCACAACCACCCGTAATGAGATCTGACTCCCTCTCCTGGAGTGTCTCTGAAGACAGCTACAGTGTACTCACATATAATAATAAATCTTAAAAAAATTGTCTAGATTTATACTTTTGTACATTTTTTTTTCCTATTCCGAAGTCTTCATAGAAAACCTAAAATGCAATATGAGGGACGGTGCATCTCACCTGTATTCCCAGGATTTGAGAGGTTCAGGCAGGAAGACGGAATTTGAGGCCGGTCTGGGGTAAGTAATGCCATACTGCATTAAAAAAAGAAAAGGTCATAGCCTGAGATAGGGAACATTTGACTTGTATGAGCTGGGTGCTGATCTAGGGCCTGGGGGTCCATTGAGAAGTCATTTAAGGCCATGACCTCAAGAGATTCCTTTTCAGAAAGTGAAGGCAGAATTCTTACCACACCTCCTCTCATTAACCAGGAAATGATTTACTTAGCACCTACCAAATGTCAGGCCCAATATGAGCTCCAGGGTTCTAAAATTAAAGACATCCTTTACCTCCACAATGGTTGGGTCACAAATAATACAACAGTCAATTAAAATCTCTAGGTCCTCCAATTCTCCCTTAATTTATACTTTCATTAATTCTTCTTCTGTAAAATGGGGTTAATATAAACATTTGTTAGCTTTGTGACCAGCATGGAAAAAACGTCATGTAGAAATGTGGATCCGGTTAGCCAGGCTCCTAACCGGCTCACTGACTCCAATCCCAGAAGTAGCAATCCTATTTCATGCCTCAGTGGACTGGCAAATTACTACATGTCCTGGAGTTTCAGGGATACTTGTGATATTTAAAACCTCCAATGTTAAATTGCGGGATGTGGGATCCACGTGGTAAATACTATGTTTGGTGTAAAAGGAGGCTTCCATGGAATACAGAAAGAGAACAACTGCCATTGCGATGTAGCGCAGTGATAGAGTGTTTCCCTAGCACTCTGGGCCCTGGGTTCTTCAGGAGTCCAGGGTAACCTGAAGAAGTGATAGGGAAGGTAAGATCGAAGGGGTTAGTTAAGGGTGCAGAAACAAATTCTTGGTGAAGCTGGAAGCCATTGCTTTGGAGAAGCCACATACATTGAACAACAGATTGAGAAGAGATTTTTGAGCTCACTCTGGTCCACTTGCTAAAATCCATGAAGCCATCTTAGGATAATGTTCTTAAATGAGTAAAATAGGGAAGAATTACCTTGCAGCACAGTTATCAGAATATTTGAAATCACGAGTGAGTGCTTTGTATCCATCCATCCATTTATCTACTCATCAATGGTCAGGTCTAATAGGTATAATAACTACTGTAATTTTGTGGGCTGGAGAGTTGGGTTGGTGGTAAAGAACACCTTTGTCCTGTTCTTCCCTTTGCCCTTCCTTCTTCCTTCCTTAACTTTTTAAAATTTTATTTAAAGATAGGGTCTCCCTGGGGCTAGAAAGATGGCTCAGCTGTTAATAGCACTGGTTCCTCTTCCAGAGGTCCTGGATTCAATTCCTAGCAGCCACATGGGTGCTCCCAACTGTTTGTACCTCTGGTTCCAGAGGATCAGATATCCTTATACACACATACACACAGGCAAAATACCAATGCACATAAAATAAAAACAAATAAATTATTAAAAAAAAGTTAGGGCCGGACAGTGGTGACACATGCCTTTAATTCCAGCACTTGGGAGGCAGAGACAGGCGGATTTTGTTGTTGTTTTTTTTTTGTTTGTTGGTTTTTTTTTTTGTTTGTTTTTTTTTGATACAGAGTTTCTCTGTATTATAGCCCTGGCTGTCCTGGAACTCACTCTGTAGACCAGGCTGGGCTCAAACTCAGAAATCCACCTGCCTCTGCCTCCCAAGTGCTGGGATTAAAGGCATGTGCCACCACCGCCCGGACAGGTGGATTTCTGAGTTCGAGGCAAGCCTGGTCTACAGAATGAGTTCCAGGACAGTCAGGGCTATACAGAGAAACCCTGTCTTGATAAACCAAAAACAAACAAACAAACAAACAAATAAATAAAAATGAGTATTTTGTATCCTAGACTGGGCTTAAATTTACAATCTATCTTCCAAGTACTGGGGTTACAGGCGCTCACCAGTGCAGTTACCACAGCCTTCTTATTCTTCTTTTAAATTTAGTTTTGTGTGTATGGGTATTTTGCATACATGTATGTCTATATACTATTTGTGTTTCTGTTGCTCAAGGAGGCCAAAGAGGACATGAGATCTTTCCAGCTCCTACCCCAGTCTTCTTAAGTTTTATGACTCAAATTTTTTGCATGGATCTACACAAGTAACACTTGTTATATTTGAATGTGTATTATCTCATATTAAGTTTTATGTTTCTTGCTTGTTTGTTGAGACAGTCTGACTTGTAGCCCAAGCTAGCTTCAAACTTGTGATCATCGTACTTCAGTCTCTCGAGTGCTGGGACTGCAAGTGTGTGTCATCACACCTGGGTACAAATATTTATTAAAATTTGTCTTTTTCTTCTAGGCGTATATATCCAATAGAGTTTGAGAATGTGTTAAGTGTCACATAAATGATCATAGCTTGCACGTTACTGCAGTACAAAGCTGAAGTAATTAGGGAAGGACTTCAGAGCTTCAGAATCATTGACACCAGACTCTCAGAGCATATGGAGATACCAAGAACAAAGGTGGAGATGGGATATTATTGGAAATCCTGTATATGAAGAGGAAGTGTGCTATGCTGCTTGGCTGGAGCTAGGACTGAGGAGGGTGCTAGCGTCATGCTCAGTGGGGAATCTCAGAATTATGGTCTGTCTTCCATGCTGGCTGCCTGTCAACACCTACTTACTCTTCCACCTTAGTAAATCTGTTCTTGTTACTATTCTGCATTAGTTCTCTTAAGGGTCATCAGGACTCATCAAGAATCCCCAGGAACTGTTAGGAAAGTCGAAGGTCTTTGATTAGCATTGTACTTCCTTATACACCTGCAACATTCAATGCTTTAACCTTCCTTCCTTTTTTCCATTTTTTAACTCCTATGTTTTGTTTTTAAAAGAACATATTCTTAAACCAAGTGTGGTGGTGGCCATCTGTAGAACTCCCTCAGAACCAATGTCTGAGGGAGAGGTTACAGTGTCTGGAGTTTAAGGCCATTCTTAGCAAGTTCGGGGCCAATATGGGATACAAGGGACCTTGTCTCAAAAGAAAAACAAAAACAAAAATAAAAATTAAAAAAA
>JADRCD010215728.1:0-50746 GCA_019843815.1 Montemys delectorum | reverse complement strand
AGACAGATAGACAGACAGACAGACAGAGATACAGACATAGACACAGACAGACAGAGACACAGAGAGAGAGAGAGAGAGAGACAAAGACAGAGAGAGGGGGAGAGAGAGGGAGAGAGAGAGGGAGAGAACCCCAAACAACAATAAAATGTCTCAATAAACCAGGGAAAGAGGGAGATTTCTTCAACTTGATAAAAGAGCCACAGTTAACATCAGAGACTAACCAAGGCAAGGAAGCACTCTATAGACATACTTTTAGCATTGTATTGGAGGTCCTGGTTAATGCAATAAGAAAAGAAAAGGAAATGAAATGTGTACAGGCAAGGCAGAAAGAAATAAAAAAAGGTTTGGAGACTGTCTATGCCTCGAATGCTAGAGAACTGACAAAAATGTCTTCCAGGAATGAGAAACCACTTACAACAAGAAATGTAAGATGATGATATTAATGCTAGTCATTCTTTTCACATCACCAAAGAATATGTGCAATTTGAAGCTAAAGATGCAATGCCAGTATTAAAGCACTCAAAAAATGAAATATTTTTGATTATATATATGTAATATCTAAATGACAATAGCTACCTGAAAGAACTAAGTGGAGAGAGAGAGAGAAAGAGAGAGAGAGAGAGAGAGAGAGAGAGAGAGAGAGAGAGAGAGAGAGAGAGACACATAGAGATAGATTATTATCAAGAAATCAGTTCCTCTATAGACTAAGTGTGTAGAAGGTATTTTTTGGGTATCAACAAACTGATTCTTCTTATGAAGAGCCAACAGAGCCATAATAGCCAGCACAAGCTTCAAAGACAAAAAGGCCAGAGGATTACTTCTTTAAGACTTTCTATAAATCTATAGTAACAGAGAGTTTTGTGAAAAAAACACATAAACTTATTAAAGTAGCAGAATCTGGAATGGATGCTAGAGACCCAACTAACTGTGGTTAATTGCTTTGGCAAGGAAGCAAATAAATACACTACAGTAGAGCAAAGATAGTTTTCTCAACAAACCATGCTGGAACAATTAAATGTTTGAGCTTTAACTTTGTCAGGGGGTTAATGCACTGGGTGATTTCATAGCAGACCTCACAGTTAGGATATAAGACCCAGTAGAAGAAATGACATCACTCGGCCACTTTTTTGAGGCAGAAGTTAACCCTCCTTAGTTAGGCAGTTATGGGAAAATGACCTGAGGTAAAACTACAAGCTGGGCAGGTAACATAGGAACAAAGGGAGTACAGTTTAAATAACAGCCACTGAGGCACATCAACATGAAAATATTCTCTCTGCCAGCAATGCTGCCCTGAAAGTGAAGATAAGCCATGTGCTGGGGAATGGTAAGTGCTCCCATAAATGCAAGGCTCTTACCTAAGCATGAAGAATGCTCAAAATCCACCAATCAGGACACAGACTCTCACCAAAGAGATGAAAATTTGGAAAATGTGCAAGTGAGAGATGCTCTGCGTATTATGTCATCTGAGAAACACAAATTGGAACAATGACACACGACTGCACATTTCACAGACTGTGGAAACCATAGCCCCTCCACAGCACCAAACACCAAGGAGTGTGTGGGGAACCCACAACCCTGATCCTTCGCCAACAGGAGTATACAACAATACAGCCACTTTGGAAAACAAATTGGTGGTTCTCACAAAAACACACATACTTTGTTTTTTAGCTAAACACATTCTTCAACACATGATCCAACAATCACACTCCTTTATATTGATTCAAAAGAGAAAAAATTTGGTCTATACATGGATATTTATAGAAACTTTATTCATAATTGGCAAAAATTTAGAAGCCAAATTCTTTCCTGGGTGAATGGATAAACAATGGTATATCCAGAAGATGGAATATTATTCTGGACTGAACATCAAAGTACTACTGAGCCATGAAAAGGTAGGGGAGTAAGTTAGATGCTCATTGTTGTGTGAGAACAGTCAGCTGAGAAGCTGTGTACTGTGACATTCCAAGCAGAGGAGGGGGATAGTGAGAGAAGCAGAGGCAAAGAAGTGACCAAGAGACAGGGCGTAGACGATTGCGGGGACAGAGTGCAGAGGATGGAGGAACTATGTTTGGTACTAATAGTAGTAGATGTACTTTACTATATGTTTGGCCCCTCCTAGAGAACCAAGTACAAACTCTAATGTCAGCTGTGAGTTTGAACTGATAACTGCCTCTCATTGAAGGTTCACCTCTTGCAGGCATACCACTCTGCTTCATAGCAGGAAGGCTACGCATGTGGGAAACTCAGACTGTGTGCTTACTTTACTGTGAACTTGGTTTTTCTAGGAAATAAAGCCTCCCTTCCCTTTTTCTCTCATTTTCCCCCTCCCTCCCTCCCTCCCTCCCTCCCTTTTCCCTCTCCTCTCTTCCCTCTCTTCTCCTCCTCTCTCCTCTCCTCTCTTTTTCCCTCTTTCTTTTCTTTCCCCTTCCCTCCCCTCCTCTCTTCTCCTCTCCTCTCTTCTCCCTCCTTTCTCCTTCCCTCACCCCTCCCCTCCTCTCTCCTTTCCCCTCTTCTCTCCTCCTCTCCTTCTGTTCCCTCTTCTCTTTTTTTCTGCAAGTCTGCTCTAAATTCCAAGTTACTCTTGTTGACTGAAGAGCATTGCTGTCCAGGAAAGCCATAGCCAAGGGGTGTCTTCTGGCTCAGGAGCCACTGTGCTGACATTCTTCTCAGGCTCAGAACTGAGCTACCTGCTCCTTATATAGCTGATAAATGCCTGCTCTTATGGGCTGATAATGTGGCTCCTCCTGCTGAGGATCTCATATGGGGTAGCTCAGGAGCAGTTTACCTTGGAACTGTTGGCAGAGGACACCCCTCTTCTTCCAGTGCTGGGAAACATTTATTAAACCACGCAATAATTTAATGCCAGCCCCTTGGGCTATTGTGCCCAGTGACAATATTTGCCTGGACACTGTCTGGCCTCATACTTTTTCAGTTCTTTCTGCTTATCACATCCTTAGTTCCCATGCTGTCAGCTGCCACCTGATGGCATGTGCTGATTCTAGAATTATTTCTCTTCCCTTGCTAGTAATTGCTGCTCACCACTTGTGAGTTGGAGTCACAGGTTATCCAGATCCTTTGGACTAAACTCAGAAAGTATGTAAACCCTTCCGGGAAGGCAGAGAGAGTCTGGTGTGAATGGAACTCTGACTTTCTGATAAGAAGATGCATCAGCCCTTAACTTAGAGCTCATGGCTTTGTGTGACCTTTGCCCCCCTTTTTAACTGCCCTGCATCCTAGGTAGGAGCAAGGAAGCAGCCTGCAGGACAGGAGGGTGATTCTTCTGATACTTTTCTCAGGAAAATCACCCATCAGCTAGGCACATAAGAGTTTGGAGTTGTCTGATGGGCTTTGTCTGGGCTCTGTCATCACAGGCTTTCTGATCTCTGTTCTGGAGAAGGGAGGGTATTATGGGTAGTTGAGGAAGCTCTACAGTGCCAGAAAGGCCCATGCTCTTGACTTTATGACATGATATTGTCATCTATAAAGTTTATACCCAAGACTCATCCAGTCAACTTATTCAAAATAAATTACAAAGACATGCAAAATGTTTTAGTTGAGTGTATGGCTTTGTATTGGGCTGAGTTTGTAGTTATCTTGGGCTGTACCAAGATCCAGGGTATCCATGGTACACATTGTGGGCATCCTAGCCTTTTCTAGGGCCCTCTTCTATTTTAGATTTATTTTTATCATTTTAAATTGTGTATACATATGTGTGTCTCTGTGTGAGTATGCGCAGCTGAGTGAAGGTGAGCATGGAGTTCGGAGAGGGTGTCGGATCCCCTAGAGCTTGAGTTCCAGATAGTGTGAGCCACCTGATGTGGTGGTTGGGACTGAACTCAGGTCCTCTGGAAGGGCCATGCCTGTTCATAATCTCTGAGCCATTATTCCAGCACCCTCCCCTCCTTTTTTTTTTTAGAAGAGACATCAATTCAGTGAGATGACATTGAGATAGGATAGAAATTTTAGTGGAGTGTTTGGCAGGTGGCCAGTTGTTCAAATATCCAACCATCGCCTTTCTGTATAGCTTACTGTGTGTGTCCAGCAGTGTCAAGATCATGGTATGTAGCTAACCACACCATTGAGAAACCATTATCTTAGATCCGAGGCAACAGAAACCCTGATTTACAATGAACCCCTCTTCATGCTGCCTGAGACTCAGGACACATTTCTCTTTTTAGAAGATTTTATTCCTGCTGGGCAGTGGAGGCACGTGCCTTTAATCCCAGCACTTGTGAGGCAGAGGCAGGTGGATTTTTGAGTTCGAGGCCAGCCTGGTCTACAGAGTGAGTTCCAGGACTGCCAGGGCTATACAGAGAAACCCTGTCTCGAAAAACCAAAAACAACAACAACAACAACAACAACAACAACAACAACAAAAGACCTTATTCCTGTTGGCTCTTTCTATGCTGTGTGGGGTTGCACTGTGTTGTGTATGGTACCCGAAGGATTAAATCAATGTAGGGAATCAGAGATCCTAGGAACCACTTTGCAAAAACCAAGATATTTGTCCTTCGGACCTCCAAACAGAAGTGCACAGTTTTTTTTTTCTCCATTGGAAAATTGTGGCAGTGTAAAGGGAGTGGCGGGACACTTCCAGACACGATACCTTTCTGTTGTCTCTCACCTCTACTCATCTCATCGCAGCAAACAGTGTCATGTCCACCCAGTAAGGCCAGCTTTGCATCTCCGTGTCCTGCCAGACTCGTACTTTCTCTCATACGCCATACCCATCAGCCCTTGCTTGGCAGATGACTCTCTAAGTGACGCCTGTAGTCTACTTCTTAACCCAACTTGCCTGGAAGACCATGACACCTACGGACTTGTTCTGCTCTCTCCATATCCTCCCCACTCCCTAAGATGTCCCCACCAATAAGCAGATGAGTTGGTAGAAAAACCTTAAATTGGTTCATAGTGGTCCATTATTCTGAGCCACCAGGAACAGAACTGGCACACCCCTGTGTGTCCTTCTGATTTCATTCCAACTTTGTGCTTCTCAAGCGTGCTCTACCATTCCTATCTAGGACCTTTGACTTGTAGTCCTGCCTTTGCCTGAGCACCCTTACCTGGAGTTTGCTGTGCCGAGGTCCCGCTCCTCCTTAGCCTAAGCTAAGTGGTCCCTTCCTCTGAGAGGCTTTCCCTGGTATCCTCATCATCGCACCTCAGCAAGATAATCTTCTGCATTGTTCAGTGATCCTTCTAGATGGAATTGGTACGTGTCCATTTCTCTCTGGGAATAGTTAGCTATAAAATAGTTCCCTCCCCTTAAAAGAAAATGACAGCTGATATGTTTGTTGAGAAAGAAGTAAGATTCACCTACTGGGTCAAAGGAAGGGTTTTTACTAAGAAGCTGGAACCCCAGTGGAAGGTAAAATGGAAAGGCCATGGGCTATACTCTTTTTTTTTTTTTTTTCTTTTTTGATTTTTTGAGATAGGGTTTCTCTGTGTAGCTCTTGCTGTCCTGGAACTCACTCTGTAGACCAGGCTGGCCCCGAACTCAGAAATCCGCCTGCCTCTGCCTCCCAAGTGCTGGGATTAAAGGCATGTGCAACTGCTGCCTGGTGGCGGTACAGTGGGAGCCCAGTGGGAAGCCATTGCTCTGTTAAAGTTGGTGGGACAGGAAGGAAGTCATGTCAGTGGTGTCTGATGAGAGCTGCAGTGACAGATGTGGGCCACCTGGCAGCACTGAGAGTTCAGAGAGAACAGGTCAAAGCAGGGCAAGGCAGACTAGGAAACACCCCACTTGCTCCATCTTTGACTTTCTAGAGGGCTTCGTGGTTGAGGAGAAAGGAGCTTAAGAATTCTTCTGGGTAGCCCACAGAGGTCAGCCTCCAAGCCTTCCCACCTCCACCCCCACCCCAGAACCAGAAGAAGACAAGGTGGTGGCATGAGGTGAGGAGATGGGAGATAACTATCAGACTGGGTTGGCAGCCAGTGGTCTTTGTTTGATAAGTCAGAGGCGCAGCAGGGGATGCCTCTGGACTCAAAAGAGCAAACCTTAACTGATACTCCTAGGCTGGTCCCTCCTCCTCCCTCCACATTGGCAGCCTCCATGCAAGCAGGCATGGCTAACTGTATGGCTTCTCTGTCCCCTCAGCAGGGCAGCCGCATTGCTGTTATTGTTCTGGGGGACCCTGTCCCCCACAACCGCCAGCCTTCCTTGTACAGCTGTGAGAGTGCAGAGGCCACACAATGGAGGGAGGAGAAGCCTTTTAGAGAGAGAGCAGGGGTCAAAGGCCACTAAGACATTAACAAGTTTCAGGGAGGGGTTGCCACAGCAAGAACTTTAATTCTGTGGCTAGTTTCACGGTTCAGTCTCCGCCTCTGCCATGGGGTTAAGAAGAAAAAGGAGAACGTTCACTCTTTACTTACAAGTGGAACAAAGGAAGGGATGAGAATTAGAGTGGTCTTTCTCAGCACGGCTGCAGACTTGAACTCTGGTGACCAGAAGGACCACTCAGGCTGAAAGCAGACTGCAGATCTTTGGATGTGCAGGCTTGCAAGTGCAATGAAGCTTCTTTTCTTGCTCGCTGGTCCAGCGAGAAGCACACATTTCACAAAGCAGGGTACCTTTAACTCTTTCCCACTGCCATTCCGTTTTGGTAGCCTCTGGAATTTAGGAAGGCCTGTTAAATTTTTGTTTTTGAGATTATAATGTAATTAAGTCATTTCTGCCTTCCCTTTCCTCTCTTCAAACCCTCCCGTGTGCTCCTCTTCATACCATTGCTATCTATGGTATCTTTGTTCATTAATTGTTATTGCATATATATATATATATATATGTATATACACATATATATGTATGTTTATACATATATATTCCTAAATATAACATGTTCAGTCTGTGTAACGTGACTTGTATGCATGCTTCCAGGGCTGACCATTTGGCACTGGATAACCTATTGGTGGACTCTTCACTGGGAAGGACCACGCCTCCCATTCCCAGCCTTCCTCAGTTGCCTATAAGTCTTTGTGTAGGGTTAAGGTCTCAGGGGCTTTTCCCTATCCACTTTGGTATGTCCCTTGCTGTCATCCTTGTTCAGTTTGGGTGATCATGTTGGTGAGACTTTATGGGAATAGCTATGGATACTACTAGGAGACACAATCTCACAGCAAACTTCCTAACCCTCTGGCCCTTACAATCTTCCTGCCATCTCTTTCATAGCGCTCCCTGAGCCTTGGGTGGGAACCGGTTTGTAGATGTAGCTCATCCATTGGGACTGAGCTCCACCACTCTGCGTTTTGATTGGATATGGTTTTCTGTAGTAGTCTCTGTAGCAAAGAGACATTTCCTTGGTGAGTGTGAAGAGCATGCTTACCTATGGGTATAAGGACAAATGTCTATAGGTTGTGGTTAGGCATTATGTTGGTTTAGTAAATTGGATATAGGGTCTCCTCTTATGAGCATGACTTCACTACCACTGAGTAGGTTTCCAGTACCAGGCATGCTTTCTCTTTCACTGAGCTGGTCTTTCTTTGTTTCCTAAAAGAATAAAGAAATGTTTGAAAGGCTGAGTTCCCCCCCCCCAAAAAAAAAACACTAAAATAAGACCAGTTCCACCTGCCCTTGTGTCTTCTTTCTGAGTCACTGCCTAGCCCTTGCCTGTATCTTTCTGATGTTGAAGACAGTGCCGTTTATCCTATTCCCCCCCCCCCCTTCCTCATTATCTTGGTGGCTTGTGCTTCCTTTGGGCAGAATTCCATGTGATGAAGCAGGATGATAAGACTTGGCCACACCATGGGACATCAGGCAGTGTCTGCTAAGGTAGGGCATGGCTCCTGCATCTCTTAATTGTTGCATAGGAAGAGCCTCCGTCTAGGGTAGACAGTGTGCTTTGATTTGGGTTGTGGACAGAGCTCTGTGTCCACTGGGAAGAACTGTAGAAGACCACCGTGAGTGTGTGCTGCCTGTTCTGGTGGTTTGGATGTAAAATGGCTCCCTCCCACAGGCTTCTGTGTCTAAGCACTCGGCCCCGGGGTTAGTGCTGCTGCTTTGGAAGGCTGTGGGAGCTTTAGGAGATGGGGAGTGCTGGAAGAAACATGTCACTGGAGGTGGATTTGGAGCTTTAAGGTTTGGATGTCTGTCTCCACTTCCTACCTGGTCTCTACTTTCTGGAAACATAAGCGGTGTGATAGCCACCTCTGGCTCTTGCCACCATGCCGTCCTTGTCACCACAGACTGTATCCCTTCAAACCATGAGACAGAGTAACCACTTCTTTTCTTAAATTGCTTCTTGTTGGGTATTTGATCACAGCAATGAGGAAAGTAACTGATATACTCCCTAATATCAGAGATGGAGGCAAACAATCCAGGGGGTGGTATGGAAAACTCCAGATCACACAGCTAGCTAGCCCCTGGATGATACCGAGGGACATGCCAAAGTGGACAAGGGAAAAGTCCCTGAAGGATGAGCCAGAAAAGAATGAAGGTCTCCTGTTCCACTCCCCACACCATGGCTCCTAGGTTTTGAAATTCTCTTAAGAACCAAGGATATTCTACCCTTCACAATACAAATACACCTTTAAGATTTTTAATGATTATAACAGTATGTAAATCTTTCTCATTGCAAAACTTCAAACAATTCAGGCTGTGTGAGATAACAAGAGAAATTCCTGTACTATCTCAACCTACTGAGTTAATAACTTTTTAGTTTGCAGGAGACGTGCCTAGAACTTTCTTTCAATGACTACATGAAGCATACATATGCTTGCAGGATTCAAGCCTATACACTTCTTTCCCCTTCTTATTCTACTTTCAAACCCATGGGCAAGCTCCTATGTTCATACAATACAAATCTGAAAAGATATTCAAAAGTTAAATATGCAAAAGTGGATAGCAGACATACAGCTTCAAAGGTGATTGCAATTTCCAAGTTCTAAATGATTCTAGAATCTCATTCTCAGGCTTACCTTTGCTTTTAGGCTTCACTGCTGCACACCAACCTCACAGGCTTAGATAAAGACTCTCTGTGCCTTTAACCCCACTAAGCATATAAAACATTTTTCTTGTAAATATCACTATTTTAATTTCTTGTTTTGTTCTCCATTTTATAAGACAATAAGGCACACTGTAGTAAAATGTTGGTACATAATCCTCTGAATGGGTTGTGCTGTGTAGAGATGGCTGTGGTCCTTCAGCAGGGCTAAAGGCTACTGTGCGTGGACTCTGTAAACTCCAGCATGCATTCTTCTTTTGGGTTCTGAAGATCTGAGATCTGAAGGTATAAATCACGCTTTTGAATCATGGCTAAGAGGATCTCATCTTCAGAATTGTGGATTATTTACAAAATCAAATGATGAAACCAAGGATCCTGTACCATGGATTTTATTTTTCCAGGCTGATGCAGCTTATTAAAAAAAGAAAAAGAGAGGCTGCAGAAGAGGCCCAGTGGTTAAGATGCACACCACTCCTACAGAAAACCCAAGGCAGGTTCTCACAACCTATAACTCCAGCTCCAAAGGCTACATGTCTTCTGGCCTTCCAGGGCAACTGTGCTTGTATGCTTATATACCTCCTTGCATCAGCCACAAATGTGCACACATAATTAAAAAACAAATGGAAAAAAAACCTTCACTCAGTACACAAGATAAATACTTGGAAAAAAGAATGGAGTTCAGTGAAGAAGACTGGCAGCTCACAAAAGTACCAGATGGCTGAAGAATAAGGTTTGATGCTGTTGGGCAAACAATGGTCAAGCTCACCCAGCAGAACCGTCCTCGTGAGAAAGCACCACCACAGTTGCTGCCAATGGAGAGCTCTGGGTACCGTGCTTGACTTTGCTGTGAGCCCATCTTCGTTGACCTCACCCACCCTGTGTTACCACTCGCCTTGCGTTAGTGGTGTGTGTGCAGAAAACCCTTTTTGGCCACTGCCTTCTCTAAGATTGCCTTCTTCCTCTTGGTTTAATATACTTTATGTTTCTGTGTGTGTCCATGTATGTGTCATGGGACAATGGTGGGAGTCAGTTCTTTCCTTCCTCCATGTGGTTCTTGGGGATTGAAATGTCTCCCCTGATGTCCCAGCTGTCCCAGCAGGTCCTAAAACCTTACATTTCAGTAAGTTGTCTTTCTTCTTGCTAGTGTGTCTATCAGTATAGAAAGATCATGTTTAGAGAATTTGTTAGGAGCCAATGAGATAGCTCAGTGGATAAAAGCATTTTCTATGCAAGCCTGATAAGCCTGAGTTTGATCCTCAGAACCTGTGATCGAAAGAGAGAACTCCCTTCCTCCCTTCCACATCCTCCACAACACACACATGCAAATCATAAGATGATAAGAACGTTGTCAGATTTATAGTGTTTCAATAATTTCAAATACTGCTTGTTTATGGGCAAGCATATGCATGCAGGCACACACACACACACACACATACACACACACACACACTCACACACACTCACACATCACCCATACTGGACATGATACTTTTACTGAATAAACAGAATGGTTTCTTACACTCCTGAGCCTGCTGACAGAAAGCTAACTGCATTAGTAATTCACAGAGTCTATACATAGATCTCTCAGGCTATCGACGTGAGTGCTATGTGGTTGAATCTTCGTGACCTATTTTGTGACATTCCACAAGCCCTTAGGAATACTCAGTCTGGGCTAATCAGCAACATGGCTGATGCATGTTGTCGTAATGACTCCGTGGCTCTTGGCAGGTACTGTAGCAACATGTAAACGATGGGGACTGTGCACAGTATTTAACCTGCAACAGTACACAGCACCCCTGCTGGGGTAGAGCAAGAGACACTGCATGAAGGCTCTTCGAGTACTCTTTGTGGACCCCTGATTCATTTGTCTAAGACAGCCAATTACGAAACAACAAGCCTGGTCTCCCCTCTGAGCAGTGAGGCAGCTTCAGTGACAGCTCCTAAGTACATAAGAAATGCACGTGGAATCTGGTGACATTTTGCATTCCCAACTCTGCCCAGCGGCCAAGGGTTCCTCCTTCCAAGCGACATATTGATTGGACGTACATGCAGGCCGAGTAGGATTGTGTTCGGTATTTTAAGTTCATCATCTGTTATCCCATTCGCATTGTCATCTCAGGCCCAGACAGTATCAAATTGAAAGCAGTAGTGTAGAAAATTACGAAGAAATCAAAGAAGACCACAGCTGTGAAATGAATCAGGCCAGTGGCCCCCAGTTAGCGCTTCTCCTCTGAACATGCTGATTCTCCTTCCTCGCCTCTGCAGCGGGTCTTGGAGCCAAGGAGTGCTCTGAGCTAATTACACATCAACTCTGACCTTGCTTTGAAATTAGGTGCAAGGTGTCCCCGAGAGCAGCTGATTTTGCTCTCCTGGCAACCATGTCCCATCCCAAAGGTTGTGGAGTGGCTCATCAGGTGTGCCAGTACGAGGAGGTAGGAGTAACTGGATGTGCATGGTGGCTCCCCTCTCCTGGGGAGCCAGGGAGGGCCCATCCCCCCAGGCCTTATGAGCTGCCTATGAATCACACTCCTCCAGAGTGACCCAGGGTAATAAAAGCATATCGTTGCTGCAAGCTGGCACGAGGGTAGGGGGCAGCTCCATTGTGGTGAAGAATTTCATGCCTCATCAGGATAAAAAGCCTTAACAAATTACATCTGAGGGTCTGAGAAGATGGCTCAGTGAGGGACAGCTCAGTGGGTGTGATGGTTTGAAGGTGTGGCCCTGTTGGAGTAGGTGTGTCACTGTGGGTAGAAGAGAATATTCTGCTAGCAGCCTTCAGATGAAGATGTAGAACTCTCAGCTCCTCCTGCCCCATCCCTGGATGTTGCCACATTCCTGCTTTGATGATAATGGACTGAACCTCTGAGCCTGTAAGCCAGCACCAATTAAATGTGGTCCTTATAAGAGTTGCCTTGGTCATGGTGTCTGTTCACAGCAGTAAAACCCTAACTAAGACGGTGGGTAAACATACTTGCCATGAAAGCATGCAAACAAAAGAGCAGATCCCTAGAACCCACGTAAATCTGAATGCAGTAGCATGTGAGTGTGTGTCTGCCATCCCAGCATGCCTACAGTAAGATGGGAGGCTGAGACAGGAGAATCACCCAGAAGCTTGTTGGACAGCTGGCCTGGTATCTGCAGCAGTGACAAACAAGAGGCCCTCTGTCAAACTAGATGGAAATCAAGAGCTGACACCTGAGGTTGTCCTCTGACCTCAACATGCACACCATCACTTGAGAGTGCCCACCACAATATGGCATGCGGGCAGCCTGCATCTTGTTACCATGTACTTCATTGGCTCATCTATCACACACTTGGACTTGTTGTAAGTTTGTCTTTGATCAGAATACCTGTACTGCCTGTGAATGAGGCCTGTGCTGTGATGTTAATCAGAACCAGGGCTACCTTTCTTCTGTTCTAGGAAGCACATTCTGATTCCTTTTCCTAGCTCACTAAGAGTCCGGGCTAGGAGATGTGGGTTTAGGGAACGTAGCTGTCTTGAGAGGTAAAAGATTTAACTGTAAGGTGTGAAACTCCTAAATTAATTAAATTTTTTTTTAAAGAAAATGGGACATAATCTTTGAAATTGTCTACTTAGGAAAAAAACAAAAGAGAAATTCATATACAATGTTGATAAATTTGTGTCAACATGAAATCATTTGTTCTATAAAAGACTTGTTCAAGTGAAGAATAAGCAAGCTACAGATGAGAAGAAAACACTTGAGAACCATATGCCAATCAAAGACTAGCTTCTAGGATGTATAAGAACTCTCAAAGCTCAAAAGGTTTTCTAAAAATCTATTTGTAAAATGGTCAAAAGTGAGTATAATGACTCATATTTGTGATCCCAATACTTAGAAGCTTGAGGCAGGAGGATTGCCATGAGTTCCAGGCTAGTTGGTATTTACTACATAGAAAATGGTCAAAAAGTTAAGAAGAGACATTTCAACAAAGAAAACAATATACAGTTAACATAATAAAAGGTTGGGGCCATGGAGATGGCTTAGTGGGCAGTGTGCTCGCTGCTCAAGGAGGAGGCCTTCAGTTCATAGTCCTAGAAACCATGCAAAGAGTGTGTCTCTGATAATCTTAGTGTTCCTAAGGTGAGATTGCAGGGAGAGACAGGAGCATCCCTGGAAACTCTTGGCCAGCTAGCTTGGTGTGCACAGCAGGGAACAAGAGACCTTGTCTCAAATAAGCAGGAGGGCAAGGACACATACCTAAGATTGTCCTCTGACCTTCAGGGCTCTCCTCCTCCTCCTCCTCCTCCTCCTCCTCCTCCTCCTCCTCCTCCTCCTCCTCTTCCTCTACCTCTTCTTCTTCCTCCACCTTTTCCTCTCTCTTTCTCCTTCCCTCCCTCCCTCCCTCCCTCCCTCCCACTTTTCCTCTCTGTCATACACAGTCACAGACACAGATTTTTAAAAAATAATGTCCACCCTCATTAGCCATTAAATAAATGCAAATTTAGACTACAATGGACTATCACTGTATACCTATCATGACTGATGAAACATGGTTTACAAAATGTGGGTAAATCTGCAGAGACATGGAAACAGTCGTGCTTGGCTGGTGCTAATGGAAAATGGTGCAGCTTTTCTGAAAGATAGTTTAGCCAATTCTCTCTCTCTCTCTCTCTCTCTCTCTCTCTCTCTCTCTCTCTCTCTGTCTCTCTCTCTCTCTCTCTCTCTCTCTCTCTCTCTCTCCATCTGAAAGACTATTATTTAAAATTGGTCATTAAAAAATTAAACATGAAATTACTGTACCAACTAGCAGTTGCATTTGTGGGCATTTGTCCCAGAAAAAAAATGAAAATTTATATTCACATAAATATGTTTACAGCAACTTTATTCCTAATAGTACCAATGTAGAGACAACCTAGGTGGTTAAACAAATGTGGAACATCCACACCAGGAGGTGCTACTTTGTGATACAAAACAACCAGCTGTTGACACATGGGATTCCTTAGATGAGCCTGGGCACTTACACCAGGCAGAGTAAAGCCAACTTCCAAAGTTGTGTATTGCAATTTTTTTTTAAGATTTATTTATTTGTTTTATGTAAGTACACTGTTGCTATCTTCACACACCAGAAGAGGGCATCATATCCCATTACAGATGGTTGTGAGCCACCATGTGGTTGCTGGGAGTTGAACTCAGGACCTCTGGAAGAGCAGTCAGTGCTCTTAATCGCTGAGCCATCTCTCCAGCCCGCAATTAATTTTTTTTATAGTAGTCTCAAAAGGAGAAAATAATAGAAGTAAGGTTCTTATTTCTAGAGTTTAGGGATGGAAAGGGCAGAGAAAAAGGGAGTGGGTGTGTCTGCATGAGAAATTCTTATGATAGCAAAGCTCTTGTTCAGGTCAGAATCCTGGTTGAGGTATTGCACATGGTTTCACAAAATGCTAGTAGAAGATGAGATGACGTGAGGTATACACAGGACACATTTGTGTCATTGCTTGAAACTATGAAGGGAGGGCTGGGGAGGTTGATGCATGGCTACAACTCCAGCAGGAAAGCCTGAGGCCAGATCCCCAACTCCTACAAAAATCTGCTGTGGCCATCAGTCTGCTCCCAGTGCTGGGAATGTAGAGGCAGGTGGATGCCCAGGGCTCACTGGCCAGCCAGGCTAGTCCAGATGGGAAGTCTTGACTCAGTGAGAGACCTTGTCTCCAAATAACAAGGCAGAGAGCCATAGAGGAGCAGTTCTCAACCTTCCTAGTGCTGGGACTCTTTAATATAGTTCCTCGTGTAGTGGTGAACATGGGGAATTTGCTTTGTTGCTACTTCATAACTATAACTTTATTACTGTTATAAATTGTAAATATTCGTGTTTTAACATGATTTTTAGGTGGCCCCTGTGAAAGGGTCATTAGATTCACAGGTTAAAAAGTTCTGCCATAGAGGAAGACATTTAACACCTATCTTTGGCCTCCATGCATGCACTCAAGCGTGAGAACATTTGCACATACACATACCACACACACACACTGTAAGTGAGGGCTTGAAAGAGGGCCCAGAGGTTCAGAGTAAAAATAGCTCTTGCGGAGGATCTGAGTTCAGTTCCTAGCATCCACACTGAATGGCTCATCACTGCTTATAACAGTTCCAGGGGATTGGATGTCCTTCTCTGGTCTCTACAGGTACCTGCACTCCTGCACATAACCATATACACAAATGTACATGTAATTTAAAATAACAAAAACCACATTTATAAAGAATCTTCAAGTAATCATGTAAGATTTAATTCAAGTGCAGGAAGAGACTGTAGGCCTGTGTGGTAGGGTCCACAGGGTGAGTCAGTAAGGTCAGGCGAGGATGCATGTGCATCCTTGGCTCGGGTTGTCTTTTTGGCTGAGAAGCATGAGCTGTTTGAGATGGTTAGGATGCTAAATTGTTTTTTCTTCTTAGTCATAGATGTTTGATTTGTGCCCATAATAGACTGTGTTTAAAGATGAGAAACATAAGGAACCCAACGATGAAATACGAGATAATTAAGAGTGGAAAGACAGCAAGCCTACAACGCTGCTTCAGAATTACCATTGCCAATCTGTGAACTGCGTTCATCTGATAAGAATCCTCATATGGACCCTCATGATGCCTTTGGTACTTCAAAAACAGCGTTAAAAAAGAGAAAGAAAATAGGGTGACAATTACATCCAATTTGGATTTGCATCTGAGAATAAAGCCTTTATCCACACCTACAATGTGACATTTGCAGAGTACTTGTAAATGGTGGCCCGGAATCTTTTCCTTCCTGTCATTTATAAATTAAACATAGAAATTATAAAAATAAAACAGTAGTATTTTCAGCATACAAATCTAGAAGTTTTGATTTTAATTTATTTTACTTTGAAGCAGGGCCTCTTGCATCCCAGGCTAGCCTTGAACTTGATATGTGCTTGCAGATGACCTTGATCTTCTGATGTCCCGAACTGTACCTCCTGAGTGCCTGCTGGGCTGATGTGGTGCGGGGGCCAACTAAGGCTTTGTATTTGATGTGCAGGCATGTTACCAGCTGAGCTGTATGCCAGCCCCAGTTCCAGACTTTTAGACATCAGTTTTTGGAAGATCTTTTTTGCTCATGATTAATGCTATGTCAGTACTTCATCTCTCTCTTTGCCATGGTATCACCTCTCAGCATATTCGTCAGAAAGCTATACTTTCCTCATAGATTTTAACAGAAATCATTGTCTATTTGTTATTGAAGAATACAAAAACACAATGTGATGGTAACATTCATCTTGTGGCTATTATTTCTGATTGCACTAAAGCAAACTTTAGGACACAGTAGTTTATGTAATACCCTGAAAGACTTAGTTAAAAACAACAGATCCATCTTCTGGGTGCGTACTACCCCAAAATGGCAGGATTATTTAAAAATGGTTTTGAGCAGGGCTGTAGTGAAAGGCATTTGCAAGTCACATATGGTCAGGCAAGGCTGATGTGTTCACACGCGTTTGTCAGCTTTAAACATCTTGTGAAGTCATTTGCTGTGTACCCACTGTCTTCATCTGGTGCAATTAGGAACTAGAGGGTCCTGGTTGATTATATAGTCCCTATAAGGGAAAACTGCTATAATCTGAATGCTGGGTTGACATCCAAAACCTTTGATCTTTGCCTTGCATGGAGACCTTGTCAAATAACGGGTAGAGCACACTCCCACATGCAAAGTAGGAATGCCTCCCATACTGCACTTTGTCGTCAATCAAATTACTTTACACTAGCTTTTATTTATATTCTGGCTTCACAACTTGCAGTGAGAAGCCCCCATTTCAACTGATTTAGGAACCACGAGAAACCTAAATCCCAAGCTTCCAAGTCAGTTGGATCAGTGGCTTACTCAAGACCTAGATTCTCACTCTGTCCTTCCTCATCCATCCTCCATGGGTCAGCATAGCTGTTCTCAAGAGCATTCGGGGGTGGCCATGAGTACACCAGACCCTCATGACTAATGATGGTATCCAGAAGAGAAGCATCATGTCTTTCTGGGGTTCTCTTTACCTTCCATCCCAAGGGTTTCTCTCTGGTCTCCTTGGCTAATGCTGCCTGCCCTGCCAGCACGTTGATTGACCAATCACCATGAATGTCTTAGATGGTGCTGACAGTGAGCCTCTGAGTAGGAGTGACATGCTACAAGAAGGAAAGACTAGAGGAAGGAATCTTGAGTTGGCAACAAACATGGGCACACACATTGGCCTTGCTTAACCATATGTGACTTGAAACTGTTTTACATTGCAACTCTGTTCAAAACCATCTTTAAATTTTTAGTCTACCAGGGCTCTTCAAGATTACATGCCTAGGTTCTCTCTCTCTCTCTCTCTCTCTCTCTCTCTCTCTCTCTCTCTCTCTCTCTCTCTCTTTCTCTCTCTCTCTCTTTCTTTTTTTTGTGTAGTCCTGGCTATCCTGGAACTCACTCTGTAGACCAAGCTGGCCTTGAACTCAGAAATCCACCTGCCTCTGCCTCCCAAGTGCTGGGATTAAAGGTATGTGCCACCACTGCCCGGTGGTTCTCTTTCGTGAAAAGGGTTTGTGATGAGAAAGACAAAAGAAGTAGGCTTTCCACAGACCTTACCTACTTGAAGGCATTGGATTCTGAGACATCTGTTGGCTGTAGTTTGTACTGGACGCAGAATGGCCGTAGTGGCCACAAAGATCCAGGTCAGATCTAGCTCTGTCATTTTCCAGCCAGTCAGTGGTTTTGGTTAGGAATAGGTGTTATCATCAAAGTTAGTATTTAGGAATAGGGTTTAGGGTGAGAGTTAAAGTTAAGGGTTAGGGTGAGTAGAATGAGGTTTACAGTTAGAGTTAGGGTTAGTATTTAGAGATAAAGTTAGTGTAAGATTAGGGTTAGACAGTGTTTGGGAGTAGGGTAGGAGGCCATAGAAAGTGTTGGGATTAAAGTTAGTGTTGAGGTTAGGCTTGGGTTTGGGGTTTAGGGTTATGGTTGGGGTTTAGGTTCAGGGCTGGAGCCCATGCATAATTCTGATACTTATTTTAACATATATGCTAGTATGATGGCAATAATGGCAATGGTACTAGACAGGACTTCATCTCTCTTAACAGCTAATATCTGGCCTTTTGTCTTATCTGTCAGCATCTGCTCTTTCCTTGTCTATACTGTAGCAGGAATAGCTTTTTAAAGATGTACCATAAATCAAGCCATTTTCTTGTTCAAACACATGCATTGCCCCTGTGACACTTACAAGCAGAACTCAAGCCTGTGTGATCCTCAGGCCCTTGCCAACATCTCTGTCTTCTGCCTTTCCAGCCCGGTCCATGGCGAAGCCACTCTGATCCACCTGATATCAATTACATTCCCCATCCCTGTTCTGGGCCTCTGTCTAAATGGGCTGCTGCTAGGTGCTCTCTCACCCTTCCCTAGCTACTCAGCTTCCTGCTCTAAGCCCCTGCAAAGGCAGAACTTTCTCCGCTGACCCCCTAAAAAGGCACAAAGGGCGATTAGTAGGTGCAACCGTCTTATTGAGGAGAATGATGTCAGTGACAAATGTTTGAGTCTTTATTTCCATCTTTAAAAAGGCAGTTGGCCGTCTGTCCTCTGCTTTCCTTCTAGGCTCTTCTGTCCTCCCTCTCCTGACCTCAGCAGACTGTGATACTTAGTTGCATGGAAGTCTGATTGTTTCATTCTGATTTTAAAATATGGTGTGCCCTGAATTCTAAGAGTAATAAGCTCAGTTTCCTCCTATTGCCATGGTCTTTCTTGGGTTCCTTGTGCCATAGATCTCTCTCCTGGGAGTTGATGGGGATTTTGTCTCTGGAGCAGAGTCATGGAGAAGGGCTTCTTTGTTCATCTCCCTCCAAGCTTTAGTACCCATGATGCCCTGCTCGTCTCCCTTCATGCTTTACTACCCATGATGCCCTTGTTTATCTCCCTCCATGCTTTAGTACCCATGATGCCCTTGTTCATCTCCCTCCATCTTTTAGTTCCCACCATGCCCTCCCCATCATTACATCTTTTCATTTATCCTAACTTCTAAATTGAAATCCCTCCTTTACCCAATGGCTTCTTCATCAGCCTTGAAATGTCCTCAATCACAGTTATCTCCTGGCAGAGTCTCATCTTTACCTTCGTGTCCTCTAGCTTAAAATAGCTGTCTGGGTGGGAGAGATGGCTCAGTGGGCCAAAGGCCTCCGGCAGATGGGAGCCCAAGTTTTAACTCCACCACCCATAGAAAAGCAAAGCATTGAAACAGGAAGCTGTCACCCAGTGCTGGGAGCCAGAGAGAAGTGGATTCTGGGGATTTGATGTTTATTCAATAGAATGGAAGTGACAAGTTTCATGTTCTGTGAGAGGTCCTGTCTCAAAAACTAAGGTGAAAAATGACAAGACACTCAATAGTGAACCTCTGCACTGTGTACTCATGTGCATGCATATACATACACACACTCCCACTCATACATGCCACATATACACACACACCACACACACTCACACACACTCACAATACCCCTCCCACACAACACACACAAGCACACACTCACACATACACACATACACCACAATACACACTCACACACCACACACATATACCATATACATACACAGTCACACACACACACTCACATACCACACATACACACTCACACATGCCTCCATACCACACACACACAACACATACAAGCACACACATACACATTCACACACACACATTTGTGAGTGTAATTTTTCATTTAGATTTCTTATTCCTTGCTCATACCTCCTGCCTCTGCAAGATCCCATGAATGATTGTTTGAGAAATCAGTGATTAACACTGGACTTCGGAGGCTTTGACATCAGGGATCTTTCCACAACAGAGTCATTCGATTTGATACCAACTTCTGCAAAGACCAGGACATGAAAAAAATGAAGACGAGTCTGCTCCCAGGTACAGTTTGAGAGGGTGGTTAATTGTAGATATGAGAGGAGAAAACAGCCAGGGGCATCTGGAAGATTCCAGACTGAACCAGCAGGCTGAACCAGGCCATGAAGGAGGGGTGTAGGGTGAGGGTGGGAGTGCAATGGGGACAAGAGAGGAAGAGAGAGGAACCAGGAGCCACCCAGCCAAGAGGTCACAGAGCTAAAATGGCTGGGTCATATAGGGAAGAGAAGCTGGGGGAAGGGAGGTGATGCTCAGAGGCTAGAGAGGTTGAGGGCAGGGAGTAGGGCATACATGCCAGCCAGGATGACTCCGGAACAGGTCCCTGCTGAGGGCCTGCCAGCCAGTGTCACCTCAGTTGGCCATTTGTCCTGAGTTAGAGACCTTATAACTGGTATGATAAAGGCACAGGCATTTTAGGTAGAAATGGTCTTGGAAACCTCCCCCCTCCCCCGCCCCTTCCCCATGCTCCCCTCCCTTCAGGACTAGAGAGTTGGCTCAGTGGTTAAGAGCACTGACTGTTCTTCCAGAGGACCTGGAGACCGGAAGAGGGTGTTTATTCCTGGAACTGGAGTTGCAGGTGACAGTGAGCCACCATGTGGTTGCTGGAAATTGAACCCAGGCCCTCTGCACTGTTCTTGCAGAGTTTGATTCCTAGTGGCCATGTCTGGTGGCTCACAACCACCTGTAACTCTAGCTCCCGGGAGGGGGACCTGATGCCCTCTTCTGGCTTCCTTGGGCACCTGCACATACATGTACAGCCCCCTCATATGCATAATTAAATCTTTTTATTTAAAAAAAAACACTGGAAAAGTAAAAAAGAAAAAAAAAAGCAGTCTCTGTTAGTCTGGGCTACAATAGTGAGAATGTGTCTCAAAACCTAACAACATAAGGAATGATTAAACTTCTAGATCTCATAGAGTAGAAGTATTAATCACTTCCGTTTGTGTTTCTGAATCTGTATAGCTGAGCTAGTACTAATAAAGTTTATGTTCGGAGCCCTTCCACCCCAAACGTACTGAATTGTATGAAATTCAAAATTTACCTTTAAAAACAAAGCAACAAAACTTCCCCAAGAATCCTAGTTAGCTAACGAGAAGCAGTGTGCTTGCAAGTCCTGAAACAAAGATGCAAGTAAATTCTGAAAGTCTCTGTGGGAAATCTAGCTTTGTTCCCAACCTGGGGTGTGCTAGTAAAACAAAGAAATGCACCAGAAGGTGAAAGCACAAATCAGCTGGAGGAGGCATCAGAGTGTGGCACACGATGCTGCCTCTCGGAGGCTCCAACCTTCCCACTTCACCTTCTCTTTTTCCAAGGTGACTTGTTATCCCACTCTGGTTTCCGCTCAGTGGTCACAATGGCTCACCATGGAGGTCAGCATCAGCTCTTGGGGAGTAATCGGAACATCTGTTTTACAGCAGTATCGTTCTCCTTCTCCTTCCTTGGGAACCATGAAGAAGCCCAACGTTGTTCAGAACATTAAACATCGCTATTTCTGGTCTTGGTCAGTCGTCAGGCCTTGACTTATATGTGACCTCTAGTTATTAAAAAACAACAACAACAAAATGGAACACCACTCTCCTGCCTGGAATCCTGCACTATGGCCACTTGGTGCTTAGATCTAGCCGGGCAGTGGTGGTGCACGCCTTTAATCCCAGCACTTGGGAGGCAGAGACAGTCGGATTTCTGAGTTCGAGGCCAGCCTGGTCTACAGAGTGAGTTCCAGGACAGCCAGGGCTACACAGAGAAACCTTGTCTCAACAAACAAACAAACAAGAGGGATCTGCCTTTCTCTCCACCTGAACTTGGAGAGCTATGTGGTTTATTTAGCCTCATCTGTAGACTGGGGATGCAAGTTCAGAGGCAGGGGGTGGGGGCGACACGTGTCACTTCTGTGCTCCCTGACACCTGTTACGGGCCCTCCTTTTCTCTTTCTCAAGATGGAAATTTCACCTCACTTCCTGGGTTCCAGATTCATTGGGAGAATCCAGCCTCCAGCCAGCCTTGGGGAATTCATTCATGGATGGCGCTGGCAGAAAATCATGGTCAAATAGCAGTGAGCATCATTCCGGCCACAGCCCCAGGGCACAGAGAATGCCTTTTTATATCTGAGTGCTCACAGGCCAAGTCACAGCTGACTTCGACTTGGAAGTCACTTCGTTTTTTGTTTTTTGTTTTTTTTTCCAGCTGGGAAGCAATTACAACTGTGTCTGAGTTCACCACTCTCTGGACAGTGGTAGGAGGAGGGCTAGGTCCTAGAGCAACAACCTGCGCAAGAAAGGCTGTATCCGCCCACTCCCGACAGGCAGTATACCCCGGAAGCAGCCCAGAAGCTTGTACTCCAGGGGCCCAGTGGAAGGACAGACTACTAGACCTTTAGTATTTCCACACTTTCTTTTCCATTTAACTAATCTTATCTTCAGGAAAGCCCCGTTGCGCTCTCTAGCTAATCAGGAGAGATCCCAAAGGCGTGGGCAGGACAGAAAGCCACTGAGCATCCACACCACACCCGCATAGCAGGAGGCAGGACCAGGGCAGGTGTGAGGTTAGGTCGAAAGTGACAAAGGTGTTTATACAACTTAGCTGAGCACATATGAAAAGCTGTGGAGGTTGAAGACAGAGAGTTGGAAAAGCCAGGAAGCTGCGGTCTTAGGCCCAGGGGAGGAAAATGTCTTGTTTTAGGAACATGACACGTTCTGGCTCAGCCTGGTCAGGCTTGGCAAATGTCACCTGGGGATCTTGTCAGCGTCTGTAGTTGGGAGTAAAGAAAAAACTTTGCTCTTTCACAGATAGTTGGTTCTCAATGCAGGGAGGAGTGTCCCCAGAATTTTGCTTCAGGGACGTCTCTCTTGGTGCAATGTACCGACCCCCGTAAGGCTTCCCGAGAAACGGCTGCTGATGGAGGACAATCCTGCAATTTGAGCAAAGCACAACCTTGGGGGAGGCTGGCCGGGGGGGGGGGGGGAGGGCTTAGCGGAGAGGAGGGGTGAGTAGGAAAACAGAGGCAGGGGGTTGTCACCTGCTGAGCTTCCTGGGAGCCAGGGGAAAGAGAGCCGCCCGGCCCAGGTGGTGCAGGGCACCGGGAATCCTCGCGCTCTGCGTGCGCGCCGGGCGGCTCCACACCTGCCGGGGGGTCTGACCCGCAAGCGGGCAGGCGGCGAGCACAGGTGGCGGCGATTGGGCAGGCGGGGCCCGGAGGGTGACGTCACGGGCTCCGGTCCCGGCGGCAGAAATAGGGCAGCCGCGGCAGCGGTGGCACAGCGGCGGACGGCGGAGGCTCAGAGAGCTGGAGCTTGGACCGTCTCTAGCACGCCGGGGGACCAGCCGACAGCCGGAGACGACCCAGCCGAGGACGCAGGGTCCGGGTCGCCGGCTCTGTCGCCGCCACGGGGCGCTCCCTCCCTTCCACCCGAGTCCGACCACCTGGTCTTTCCCTCGGCCCCGGCCGCCGTAGGTAAGCGGGTCGCAGCTACGGAGAATTTGCGGGTGTCCGAGTCGTGCCACCGCCGCCAGCTCGTCCCGCTGCTCTCCGCCGGGGTCCCGACGCCCGCAGCTCCGCAGCTCGCTGCAGGGCCCGGTGCGGGCGTTCGCTGGTCCTCACTGCCCACGCCTGGAGAGCCAAGTTTGCGCGCCTGGCCACGGGCACGGGACTACAGGGCTGGGGCTCGGCAGGGCCATCCTGGATGCGCTAGGACTGGGGGCTAAAGCTGGGGTACATGGGATTTGACACCCGGGGATCAGCGGTGGGGAACGGAGCGATCCTATAGGCGCGCGGGGCGCCACGCAGAACTGCTCTGGCTAAGCCCGAAGCTCGCGATCCGCACCGAGACCCTGCAGGCGCCGCTCTTGGGCTCTGAACCCCCGATGGCCTCCGCCAAACCTAAGCGACAGACCCTGGCTCGGACTCGTGCCCTTGGCTGGGATCTCGGGTGCGGGGCGGGCATCCTCTGCACCTTCTTCCCCTCCGCTTTGCGGGGAAACTTGCGTCCCCTTGTCGCAGTCAAAAGATAAGCTGCGCGTCTCCTGGCCCTCATTATCCCATGGCCCTCGGTGTAAGAAGCTCAAGAAGAGGGCATCCGGGCAGAATCATGTTTTGGGGACCCTGTGGCTTTCATCCTGCGAGGCCACAGTTGTTGCTAGTAAGCAGCTGCTGTAACCCACTGGGAAGTCTCTAGAGAGCAGTTTGTCCTGAGGACATTTTGGGTGGGGGGGGGGTGTCGTTGCTAAGAGTGACTGTGCTGACTGAATGACTTCGGCCCCTCTTTGCCCCACCGAAGGAAGAGAGACCATTTCCAAGTTTCAAAGGGGACCTGGGAAACGCAGGCAGAGCGCTGCTCTTGGGGCGCACGTCGCCAGGAGTTTGGGTACCACTGCAGCACGAGGGCTTTGAGCACTCTCTGCAGCTGACAAAGCTACGTCCCACTTGGCTTCCCCCATGCCTGCCACCTGAGGACTTCCTGTCCTGAAACTCTTGCAAGGGAAGAAACTGACTGGCAGCGGTCGGTAGAGCTCGTGATGCCCCGAATTTGGCGAGCATCTATGTTGTCTTTTGGTCAGCTCAGAGTTCCCTGGGAGTTGCCCCCTGCCCCAACCAGCTCTGCATTTTCTCCCAGAGCTGGTCCACCTTGCACTGCCTAGAGGACTTCCCTCAAGATAACCATCTCTTGACACTGATGAATAGCGCTTCGGTAGTCTCCCCTCCGCTCCCCTCTAGGTGTCGCTTCTATCGAGCTTTCCATGAGTGAAAAACAGCGCCAGTAGCTTTGGTCTGTTGTCATAGTAAATCTGTTGCAAGCCTGTGCTCCAAGAATTGTACTAGGTACCCTCATCCGCCGCGAGGTAGCCAAATACAGCCCCCTTTATATGCCTTACACAGAAATGGAGTTATTCTCTGTGCCAAAAAAAACGCACAGAGCACAACACCCTTTGGCATTTTCTAAGAAGGAAATGGGGGTGGGGGTGGGGGTGCATGAAGAAGACATTAGGACTTTTCCAGAAAGCCCCCAAGTTATATAGTCCTACCTACCAGCCACTGGTAATGCAAGCGAGAATTTTTAACAATCTGTTCTCATCCCTGGTACTGGACAGGGTCTGTTCCAGTCCCTCTAACTCTAAAAGCAAAGGAGTCGGGGAGTGACTAGAACTTGTGTGGTATCATAGCCCCAGGACTTCTCCAGCAAACTCTTGAACTATGCCTTGCAGAACCCAGTGACTTCCTGTTTCAGTTATGTGAGAAGGGACCTCAGGCTCAGGTCATTCTGCCACCATGAGCTTAATGCTGGCTTTCTTCCTCCCATCACAAGATCCAACACTCCCCTCTTCCCAGAAAGACTTCAGCCTAAACCAGAGGCCACCCAAGAAAAGAGTTCATTGGATAGGATGTATTAACATTCCTAGTTATGTTGTCCCGGTGGCTTTTATTTTCCCTCTTAGAATTTGAGGTCACCAAGTTTTGTTAATTGCAGGAAGACTCTTCCCCCTTCCACCCATTCCCAGAGAGAGCAGCTTGCTGAACTGGGCGGTGTCAGGACTTTGATTCCCCTGTCTGTGCCCAGTAGGTGAGTGAAGGAGGGAGAGCCTGGGTCACTCACCACGATTTACCTTCTGCTAAGGACTTGGACAACCTGTTTATTTACTGTGACCTTATGCCATGATCTTCTGTTTGACTTAATAGCCTGTTCCAGGGACTGGTATTAAATGGTTAAGAGTTGAAAAACCTGTCCTGAGTGTCTACCCTACCTCTGGAGGTATCTTTTCTCTCCAAGTCCCACCTTCTTGCTTATGTGTAGTTACTGTTTTTTTTTTTTCCCAAACATGATGAAATTAGGTATTTCAAGAGAGCATCTCTCTTGAAGTGGTTTGCCTCTTACTGAATAACACTAAGACATGGAACATCAAATATAAGGGGAAAACCACAGTTTTAAAGGACATGTTTAAGAGGAGTTGTCTGAAGGTTGGGCAGATAAGGGTGATAGAAGCCATGGGTGAATGTGTAAAACTTCAGTTCCAAGATGAATGTAGAATTATTTAGGTATTCAATTCATCAATTGTTGGGGAATATAGAGTTCATAATAGAAAATTCAACAGGATGGATGGGATAGCTCAGTGGGTAAAGGCACATACTGTCAGGCTTGAGTTTGAACCCCAAGATCCACATGTGGGAGGAGAGAACAGACTTCTGCCAGCTGTTCTCTCACTTTTAAACACATACATACACACACACACACACACACACACACACACACACACAAATAAATGTAATAAAACGTAGAAAATGCAATTCCACTTAATTACATTGTGTTTATCTTCCATACATGCTTATCTTCTCCAGGTTGGAATTTTAGGGGCTATTTGGGGAAATTTGACATGCTTTTTCTTTTTCCTAAAACACGCACAAATCAAAACTAGAGTCTAAACCTTTCAGCAGAAATTATGATGTAGCCACTGGTTTCAGGTTGAGCTTGTGTGGTCTCTATCCCCCCAATATCAGGCAGACACACGGAAGAGGATGGCAGGGCCCTGGGGCTCCCCATTTGGTTATTCTTGGTTGGCTGTCAACAGGGCATGGTGTTAAACTATAGTCCGACTCACTTACCAAGCAGATGTTTGGAAATGCAGGTGCCTCCAGGGTCCCAGACCTGATTGCTCTCTTAGAGGCTCTACCAAGTCATCTCTATAATTTCTAAGCCATTTGTGTGTGACTAATCCATAGCGACTGGCCTGGTAATGTTCTCGTGTTCTGGAAAAGAGGTCAAGAGAGAAAGAGAGCTGATGAGCAGTGTCCCCAGTGGCTAGCATTCCTGCCCATCCTGAAAGGAATGGTTACAGGAATAGACAAGACAAGACTTGCCTTAGGCGCGTCACCTGTGTAAGACTCTGGCCACTGATCCTGCACAGTTTACATGTTGGTTTGTGGTCTCTGGGTTGGGGCAGACTTTTTTTTTTTTTTTAAATGAATTCATATTAGGTTTAGTCTTTCTCTAATAACTTACATTTTTAGTCATGGCTTTTCAACTTTCTTCAAAAAGCAACTTGGCATTTGGAATGTTGCATCATGCTAACTTGTCATAACTATAATTTTAAGCACATAAAGAGAGCACAGACACAAGCCTGTTTTACAGCACAAGTCCTGAGGTTTGCACAGAGAAGCTACAACACTGACAAGCACAAACAGGATCTGGAAGAGGATGCAAATCTGAGGGTCAGAAAATAGTCAGGTGTTCAGGGAGCGAGATGCTAGGTCAGAGTCTAGGTCTATGCAGTGGCTTAGTTCCAAACCTTCAATGACTTACTACATCTACAGGAGGCAGGATGGCAGCACCTGGCTCTCCTGGTTCTGAGAGAGTGTTGAGGACCAGGCGGGGACCAGAGAAAAAGGTGAAGTGCCTCCCTTCAAACTAAGCTGTTTATCCTGGCAAGTGACAGATGTCCTGAGTTGTGTGGAAGATGAGACTGTCTCAGCTCTATCTAGGAGGAGGCTTGAGGGACTGGTGGACATGTAGCCAGGGCTTGGGATCTGGCCAGGAATGGATGAAGCATACAATGAATGAAGCGTAATCTCTGAAGGAGGCCTAGGTTGATAGTCAGAATCTGCAACCTTATGAAGAGCTCACCCCCCCAGCCCTGTGATAGAGGAATTCTGACTAAAGGCCAGCAAGGTGATTTAAATTGGAGCTTCAATGAATTCAGTAACAGATTGGCTTCCTCAAAGTGACTTGTGCTCCCTGGAGTTGGAGGAACATCCTTATCTCCTAGAAGTCTGTATGGTTACTCTTGGAGAGTGTGCCAAGCTGCACCCACTCTGGGAGCAGGTACGGAAGGGTAATAGCTTGGCTCTTCCCCCTTGCTCTGAATCCTTGGCCATGGTCAGAGCCTTGACAGGCAAAGGAGGCCGGTTCTGGGTATCTTTCAGGGGCAAGAAGGGACTCTGGGTTCAGGGCCTCCCTCCTCTTTTGCCTTGTGTAGATTGACTGGGTCATATGAAAGAGAACTGCCTACGGAGATTACATATTGGCAAGGGTGGGGAGGTGTTGATGGACAGGGCATAACAGAACCACCCACCTGCTGATTTACATGCCACGTAGCTTTGGCAGGGTACTTAGCCTCCCTGTGACCCTACCTCCTCTCATCATCAGTTGGGGAGGGAAGATAGTCACTGCCTTCTGCTTGGAGATGAGGCATGCCTGTAAAGCAGATTGAATAGTACCTGACACATAGTAATTGCTATGTAAGTGTTAACCAAATAGAGAGGCTCCATTTGGTTATTAGACAGATCATCAAAATTGATTTAGACCCAATATCAATTCTTCTTTTTTATTGACTGAATTGTCATAAAACTCAAGTTGAAAATTTTTAGGCTGTTGCTCCTCTAGATGTAATGAATTGTCAATCATCCTGTGAATAAAATGACATCCAAGACACATCCACGGTGTAAACGAAGTCAGCTAGTGGTGGCCAAACTGAGCTGCATTTTATAAAGAAGCTGCGTAGGCTTATTTAAGCAGTTGGTCTGGCTCACGCGTCTCCCTGTCTTCAAATAAGGTCTTTATAGGGAATCTCAGTGCAAACTGGATAAAGACCGGTACCAGCTCTAGCTACCAAGGCTAGTACTGAGGTTGTAATGTCCCGAAACACCTCTTAGAATCCAGTCGGCTTAATGCTCGCCCTCTGGGCCTGCTTCTTAAATGAAGCTACATGGTGCTTGCCAAGACAATAATTGAAATGAATGGATTTTATTTTGATACTATCCATTAATAATAAAACACCAGACATAATTGGTCTTAGATTACTAGGCAAATTGAAAGTAAAGCGTTAGATTTCGTGGCTTGCATATTTCATAATTCCGGGAGTTGACGGCTGTACATTAAGTAGGATGGATTTTGATTATCTGTATATTTTTAGTGGGTTTGGGCAAGGAAGCATGACGAAGGAAGTAAGCAGACCTTTAAATGCAGGCACTTACCTCACAAGCATTATTTGTTAGTGGACTAAGTTATCAGCAAATTTAAAAAAGAATAGAAAGCATAGTCTTTCTCATTCTAGCTTGAATTACTAAAGTTAGCTCTTAAAATATGCAAAAGTCCAATAGCTGCCATCTGCAGTCTCTGGAACCCGGCTCCAGGTTCAAAAGAGGATAATTCATGGAAGATATGAAGATGCCCTATTGGTTTTTTAAAAACAAAACAGAGTTGTTGCATTGTGGGAAATAGTCTTTTCCAGCCCCGCATGAGGGGGTTCTTCTCCTTCCACCTTCTCGTCCATCTGAGCTCTGCCCATCCTTTGTACAGTCAGGGAGCCAGCCGCCGGTTCCTATCACAGGCCTCATGCACGGAGCAGCTGAAGTGAAGCCGCACTATGCAAAATATGCATCAAGTACAGAGAAGGTGACTCTGTGATGTTAGTCACTGGCCACCTGGACTGCTTCCCTCAGCTCAGTTTTGCCAATGGATGTCAAAAAATGAATGGCTGAAGAAAGAATCAGAAATGGGGGTCTTAGGAGACCTCTACAAGATAGCTATCCCTGGAGACCTTGTCATTTCTTAAGCCAGTATGTGCTGTCCCACGCTTTACTCTGCCTTTTCTTCCCAGTGGGCATCTGTCTCACACATGGGGATGCAGGCAGAGAAACCTGGTATGTAGCACAAGTGGCTTTGTTTGGTGGCCGTGGCTCCTAATGACTGAGTAACAGCCCTTGTCTAGGTCAGAGATTCTTAAACTGTTTGTGTTCCAGATTCCTCACCTCTTACATAAATTAGACATACAGATAAGATATTTACTGATAATAAACTTTAAGGACGTTTATTTACTCTGAAAGATTTAAGTTTTATTTTTAAGTATTTGTATTCTAGAGAGTAGGTGCCTCCCACCCCAACTCCGGCCTGAGACACCAGATCCCCCTGGAGCCTGAGTTACAGGTGGTTAAGAGAAAGCTGCCAGGAGAATCAAATGCAGATCCTCTGCAGAAGCAGTATATGCTTTTAACCACGGAGCCATGTCTCCAGGCCCCAAGAAATGTATTTTAAAACAATTCTTTAGTATGCATGCACTTTCACTATTTGTTAAAGATGAAAGTAAATTTGCATACTCGTGAGATGGGTGTACATGAGGAATTAAGTTTTGGCATATATTTGATACTGCAGGAGGAAGAGCATCTTTGGTGTTTCTCAGAGCTGATTAATATTTTGATTTTATAATTGTCAGTATTGAACACTGTGCCACATAAATACATAATACAAAATGGCAGAAGGGCGCTCAGGACCATTTCGGAAACAGTTGGAAATTCTATCCTGCTCCCAAGCCAAAATTCTTTTAACAAGTTTTTACGAAATTCCAGCCAGCAACTCAAATAGCAATTTTAAAAATCAAACATTCTTACACAATACCATCCAAATACATATACAGTCATTTGATACTTACATGCTGAGGAATGATGGTAGGAAAATATTAAGAGACTTTGTCTTCTGTAATCAAACCATTATGTTTCCATAAGAGCTGAAAACTTTGTATGCTCAGTGGAACACTGTGCTTTGGAGCTTGCAGTCCTCTTGGATCTGAGCCAAAGTATTGCAGGCACTATTTGGTGGCAGTGTGTGGGATAGTGTGAGGGGAAGTCTCATGAGCTCAGAGCCAAGGCTGTCATGGGTTGGTCATTACATGGTAAGCATTGTCAGGGACCCCTTGGATTCATTGTGCATTTGATCTTTAATTAACGACTGGTTCTATATTTTACTATTTATGACATTCTACCATTGCCCACGTTTTAACAAACCCCCTCCCTCCCTTCAAGAGGAAACACTACCTAAGCCCCTTTGAGGATGTGACCCACATTAAAAAAGCTGAGGTCCAGAGAAGGAGTCATCTAAGCCTGTTACATGAGTATAGGGGCAGGACCCCTCAAGCCACAAGGTGTGAATCCATGCCAGCTCTAATCTAGTCTCTAGGCCAGGTCATCTGGGATGCTGGCCTCTAAAGAAGCCTATGTGTTTCCATCTCTGTGGGCCAGGCCAAGATGTGGCATAGAGAGCCTGCAAAGTAAATACCATCAAATTGATGGCTGACATACACTCACAGCGAACACTTAAAAAGTAAACAGGTGGTGGGCCAGGGAGATGGTTCTGTAGGTGAAGGCACGTGCCACCAAGCCTGGTGACCTGAGATTGATTCCCAGGATCCGTATGAGAGAGGGACAGAACCGACTCCTGCAAGTTGTCCCTTGACCCCCAACACACACACTAGCATACACCCCCCCCACAACCCATAATAACATACCTCCCCACAACCCACAAACTCACACACATACAGACACACGAAACACACACACACTCTCTCTCACACACACACACACACACACACATTTTAAAAAATTAAAAAGTGCTACTACTCGGAGCAGTCTGTCCTCCCTACATCAGCATGGCACCTCATTTAGTACATGAGGTTTCCTGAGCACTGCTCACACCTGAGCCTCAGTGTCCCTCTGCTCAGGTCTTAGTCTCTGATCACCTTGAATCACTCCTTTGTTTTAGTCTAGGACTCGAGGACCAAGTGAGTCTCAGGAAACAACTTCCAGGTGATTGGAACTTCCAGGTGATTGGGACTTCACTGGCATCAGCTGCTTAGATTCTGCTGCAAAAACTCAAATGCCAGACCTTATGATGCTATTTTGAAGTCCACCATTTTATAAACCAACATGTAAGACATAGAGATGCTGCTACATATTTATTCCTCATCAACATTTCTTTAAATGTGTTTATTTATTTAGTGCATATATGAGTATGGGGTATGTATGCCATTGTGAGACAGCTTGCAGAAGTCAGCTTTGGGGGAGTCAAACTTAGGCAGTCAAGTTTAGCAGCAAGGATCGTCACTTGCTCCGGCACCTCCTCCAGGCGCTCTGCAGCATTTCCTAAGCTTCATATGCTTAGCCCCAAAGGCTTTCTCGGGAAACTGGGACATAGGTGTGCCCAAAAGATGTGACTCAGCTGACCTACCCTGCTTGTCCTTAAAGATGTGGTGGTTGGTGGCATTTTAAGTGGGACACTATCTAGTAGCTTACATTTTCAGAGTTCAACTGTGTGCCTGGTACCAGCTTTTTCAGTTCTCAGAGTACTCCTGTGGGGTCTGTAATACAGCCCCCGTTTTAGAGAGAGTAAAATTATGTCTACAAGTAGTGCTATCATTTCTCCCAAGTAAGGGAAGAAAGGTTTTGCACTATATGTTATATTTATACTTAGATTAATCTGATTCTTTATGGGAGTACATGGGTGTACATGTATGTGGTTGCATGTTCGTATGGAAGCCAGAATTCAACTTTGGGCTGTGGTTCCTCACCAGCCAGCCATCTTGATTTTTTTTTTTTTTTTTTTTTTTTTTTTTTTTGGGTGAAAGAGTTTTTCTCACTGGCCCATGGCTGACCAATTAGGCGGTGCTGACTGACCAGTGAGTCTCTGGGATTTGCCTGTCTGCACCATCCCAGTGCTGGGATTAGAGATACAAACTGCCACTCCCAGCTTTTTATGTGGGTCTGGGGCTCAAACTCAGGTCCCAAACAAGCCATCTGCCCAGCCTTAGGTCTACCTGGTTCTGCACGCTCGTCACTTGCTGTGACCTCCCACTGCCTTCCCCCTGAGCTTTTATTGTTTTTCTCAACAGACTGGACAAAATGAAACCAGGAGGCTTCTGGCCACATCTTGCCCTACTGGGGGTCTCCTTGCCGGCTGTGCTGGGATGGATGGACCAAGGAGCCAGCGGAAGCCCGAATGTGGTTCTAGGAGAGTCACAGGCAGAGGTATGGCCCCAGCACTAACGACATGACATTTCATACAGACTGCTTTTCTGTGTACTAGTGTCTGAGTGTGTAATTCTCTCTGATTTTTAGATCAACTAGACTACCGTGTAAATTCAAATTGCACTCTTTTTTTTTTTTTTCTGGTAGGAGACAGGAAGTGACAAGAGGCACTGTCACAGGTGGGCCATGGCTCCGAAGTCTCTCATCAATGAAAGCACCCCCCCACACACACACACACACTGTGCTTTTTCACAACACATTTAGCCACCCACAGAGACCCTCCCAGGACTGTCCTCTCTGTGTATTTAATAAAAACTTTACAAATTCAGACTAATTGGTGGCGCACACCCGTGCGGACTGATGAAGTATTTTAATGACAAAATATGTCTTAAAAAAGAAACAGGCCACTCTTTGGGTATATAAGATAAAAAAGAACCAAGCTGAGAAAGAATTGGCCAGCTGAGGTCCTGAGGGAGACAGCTTTAATGAACAGATAAGAATGATTAATGGCATGCTAGGTGTATATAAATACTTCTAAAGAGCTTAGAAAACTCACTCTCAGAAACCTCCCCCGAGGGCCTGGATGTGCTGCTAATTGCTTAGTGATCTCTAGCCTTAAGTATCCTACACCCTAGCCCTGCTCTAGGCAGCAGGCTCAGTGAATTTGGGGTGTCTTCATGAATTTGGGGCACATATGGAATGTAGGATATCTTCAGAAAATGCCTTGCATAGGTGCTGAACTTTGAAATGTAAGTGCCCCCTTCACTAAAGCCACCTGGGATTTTTCTCTTTGCTTTGTGGAGCTGAGTGAGCCCTTATCAGGGCCTTCCCAGGCAGCCACACTTCCATTGTCTTCCACTGATACATGCTGGGGATGCTTTCTCTGTACCGGTCTGTCTGTTCCCGAGGAAGGAGAAATCAAAATTACCCGAAAAAGTCAACCTTCCCGGAGAGTGGATAAAGGAACACAGAGTGCTCACACAGAGTTAGGATTAACGCTTTGTTTGATCAAATGGCACCAAGTTCTCTTTCAGTGTTACTTAATTGTCCTGCGATCCCAAACCTACTAGCCTTACTCTTCAGGGAGTTTCGGAAGTGATTTAATGCGCAGCACTTCTGCTGAAGTTGATGCCGTGTGATTTTCGTCTTGAGTCGATGATTAAATAGAAACACTATCGCTCCTGTCTAAATCTATGAAGGACATACCTTAATGTTGCTTTTGAAGAGTCTAATGGTGGCTGCGGCTGGGCTGGTGAGAGCCACATTTCCCATGTGGGAAGGGCTTCATTTTTATACTCATATCCCAAGGGGAAGCTATCACTTAAGTCTACAGATCCATCCTTGAATATTGAATAGCAAAGCAAACAGGCAGGCCTTACGGGGAGCTTACTCTCTTGAAGGTGGGGGGCTCCTTGGCCCTCTTTGGTGAATCGCTTATTTCAATTAAGAGGCAAGCCAATTAAAGTGGGATTTAGCTGGTGGTGAATGGACGGCAAGTTAACATTACCCAGAGCCTCCTTACATGACTACTTAACACCAGTGCTTCCTGGCTTTGTGTAACCTTGGGAGAAGCAGGTGCTGCATACTGAAGGGAGGAAGGCTTCTCGTTGTTTGGGGCTATACCCCCTCCCCCCAATTAGTTGTTTCTCCCATGTCCAAGAATGTCACTGGCTGCTTCGGGAAGGAGTGGGTGGCAGCAGTCTCCTGGAGGCGGGTGCAGCCAACCATTGGTCATACCTCTCAGCTGGAGCTTTATTTTCTGCTGTGTCTTAACTCACTGCGCCTGCTCCTAGCTGTGATGAATGAGAGGGTCATGGTGTGTGGGCCGAGTTCATGGAAATTGAGGGTGACTTCGGTCAGTGTTCAGCTTCTGGGAGCAGAGCATTTGCTGGAGTGGGGGTGCTTGCTGGCTTTGGTCATGTTCAGAATGCTTCCCCCTCAACCCCATGTCTGGTATGTGTGTGGAGCATGCCTGATCATAGAGCGTGCTGAGGCCAGAGCAGGACACAGGGCATCCTCCTCTATTGCTTTCTGCCATATCCCTGTGAGGCCGGGCCTCTTAGCTGAACCTGGGAAGAGCTTCAGCTGTTTTATTTCACTGGGCTAGATGGCTAGCAAGCTCCAGGTATTCTCAGGCTTATGCAGCAAGTGCTCTTGCCTACTGAGCCACCACCCTAGCCCAGGCCATCCTTTCTTAATATGTGTACCATTCTGCCCCTCCTCCAACCCAACCATTCTGAGCCTGTGTGTCCGGACCCTTTCACAGGGGTCACCTGAGACTATCGGAACACACAGATACTTACATAACAATTCATAACAGTGGCAAAATTATGGTTATGAAGTAGCAACCAAAACACTTTTATGGTTGGGGGTGGTTCACATGAGAAACCGTATTAAAGGGTCACAGCATTAGGAAGATTGAGAACCACTGCTCAGAACCTAAGCCCTAGTTCTGACGCCTTCTCTAGAACCTTCTTGGACCACTGTTAATTACATATGGGCTTGCTTTCTGAACAAGTCTTTAATACAGATTGATTTGCTTGTTTTTATTTATTTGCCTGTGTGTGTGTGTGTGTGTGTGTGTGTGAGTATGCATGTGTGTGTATGTGTGTGTGTATGTGTGTGTGTGCGTGTGTGTGTGTGTGTGTGTGTGTGTGCATGTGTGTGTGTATGTGTACGTGTGTGTGCGTGCGTGTGTGTGTGTGTGTGTGTGCGTGTGCGTGTGTGTGCATGTGTGTGTGTGTGCATGTGCGTGTGCGTGTCATATGTGTGTGTATGTGTGTGTGTGTGTGTGTGTGCTAGTGGTCAATATTGGGTGTCTCCATCATTCTTTACCTTACCTTTTGAGATAGAGTCTTTCATTGGTCTGGAGCTCATGTCTAGCTTGGCTGGCCAGCAAACCCCAATAATAGGTTAGGGCTCTTGTCTATACCTCCCCAGCACTGGGACTGCAGATACATTTACTGGTTTCTAGAGGCTTATGAGATATGTAGCTGGTGTGTGTCGTCCCTGTTTAATATGACCTGCTCAGTATGGGTACTGGGATCCAAAGTCAGAGCTCCATGCTTTGACAGCAAGCACTCACCCCTCACCGTCTCCCCAAGCACTCACCCCTCACCATCTCCCCAGCTCCAGCAAAAGCGCTTTTTGATAAACTAAATGTTAAATGGTTTTCTGCGTGTCTTCCCCAGACACCAGTGCTTCTGAAAATGGTCAAATCAAAATTTTCTAAGGTAGTTGGGAAGCATTAATAAGGTTTGATTTGTTTTTAAAGTTATTAGAACAATTATTTCATTGCCCTAAAAGTAAATGAAGATTAAATGACCAATGGATGTGTGTGTGTGTGTGTGTGTGTGTGTGTGTGTATACACGTTCACACACATGCACAAACACATTTTCTGAAAGCAATTACACCCAGTGTGAATTTTAGCAAATTATTGTTTATTGTACAAAGACTACAGTTAAAATAGCTTCCAAGAGTTTTCTGTTCTACAGATGTGGGTTAGAAATGCAGCTGTAGGGTGTGCCTCTTTCTAACAGCTGAGGAGCAGGATGTGGCCTGGAATGCTAATGCCATTCTGGATTTAAAGAAACAATTCTGAGATAGAAGTCATTGGAATCTTAAGATATTGTAACACTGCCGCCTTTCCCCGCCTCATACCATGGCTGGGGACCCTTGATCCCCAAATCTGAAATCTAACATTAGGTTAGGTCAGTTAAGGGCCAATAGGACTCCACACATAGAAAATGCCACACCTGACTTCATGTGACAGGTTGCAGTCAGAATGGCGGGCAGGCTGACAGAATCCTACAAAATTGCTGCAGGGCCTGGGGAAATGGCTGAGTGGTTAAGTGTACATTCTGTACTTTCAGAGGACCCAAAATCCATTCTCAGCATGCATATGGGTTGGCTCACAACCACTGCTTAACTTTAGCTTCTAGGGGATTGTATGGCTCTGGCATCCTTAGGCATTTCCCTCATGTGCATATGCACACACACACACACACACACACACATATACACATGTATGCACATGCACACATACATGCATACTCAAGCACACACACATATACATAATTGAAAATAAAATAAATCTTTAAAAATTTCTGTAGGCTATATATAAGAAATTAATGAATTTCATGTTTTGACTTGGGTTTCATGCCTCAAAGAATTTATTATGTGGGTGCAAATATTCTCAAATTCTTCCAAATCCCAAATGCTAGTCATTTTTGATTCCAGGCATTTCAGGGATTTTATATAATGGGCAACTGAGACATTAGAAGAGTATGGAGAATCACATCACAGTAGCTCCCAGAGTGTGTGTTTGTAGGTTCTCTCAGTGAGCCCTGGGTGCTGAGTCCCAGTGCCAGTGTCTGAATATGCATCCTTTGTGCACTTTACTTAGTTCAATGCTATGTTGTCATGTACCACATAACTATACATGAAAAATAGCATGAGTCCCTTTAAAACTGTCCCCCAGGGCTTACAGACCAGCCCTAGGCTTGGAGGTCAAACTCACGTTTCCAGCATTTAGCAGACTCAGAGAAAAGTCTCTGAGGAACAGATATGTAAGATGGGATTAGCTGACTCCAACCTCCCCAAGCTCCAGACCCTGTGGTGGTTTGAATAGGAATGGCCCCCATAGACTCATGTGTTTGAATGCTTGGCCCATAAGGAGTGGCACTATAAGGAGGTGTGGTCTTGTTGGAGTGGGTGTGGCTCTGTTGGAGTGGGTGTGGCCTTGTTGGAGGAAGTGTGTCACTATAGGGGCAGGCTTTGAGGTTTCATATGACCAAGCTACACCTACTGCGGCTCACAGTCTCCTTCTGATGTCTGTGGATCAAGATGTAGAACTCTCAGCTTCTTCTCCAGCACCATGTCTGCCTGCATGCCGCCATGCTCTCCATCGTGATGACCATAGATTAAACCTCTGCAACTGTAAGCCATCCCCAATGAAATGTTCCCCTTTATAAGAGTTGCCTTGGTCATGGTGTCTCTTTACAGCAATAAAACCCTAACTAAGACAGACCTGAAAGCCCTTATTCTACTCTGCCTGACCCCTTACCCTTTCTACAGGTGTGGACCACAGATATAGAGTGTTCATGATCACTTATGCCCCTAACTGGACCTGTTACTTTGTAGGTTGGGATAGTAATAGTCTCAAAAGCAGTTCATTGTTGTCACATGTCTTATGGTTCACAGCAATGCTTCCCACCCTTTTCAGAAAAGTCCCTCCTGGGAGCCCTGTGGAGGAGGGATGAGCACCTGTGGAGGGTGGGGGTCATCCTTCCACATGTCTCCTTACCCCACCTCGGCACAGAGAAAAGAAACTGTCCTCTGAATAGTTAGAAGTCCAGGCTGGGGACTTGGCGTAGTCTCCCACCTGTAGGCAAATAAGTTCTTCGATATAGTTTTCAAGGCAAAGTATGGAGCCAGTCCTCCTTAGGTGTGTCCTTGCTTGCAGAGTTAGTGTGGACTGTGCCCTGTCCCAGTACCTCCTGAGTTTCTGTGTATTTCAACAGCCGAGGGCCTTCTGAGATGCACGCAGTTGGTCTGACCTGGTCCTGAGTCTGTTTCTCACATGCTCCAGGCAATACAGGGATTACATTCCAGGGGATGCTGGGCAGAAAAGCATTGGGGGGGGGCACTACCTCCTCTTCGTACACATGTGAGAGGGGTGACTCCAGATGGACACCTCTGTAGCTAGTCTGGCAGTGATTTTTTAAGTCCTTTGGTGGGGTGTGTGTGTAGGGGTGTGGGGGCAGTTCTCTGTGTTCTACTGTGATGGCTAGTGTCAAATTGAAAGAACATAGAATCTCCTGGGAGATGAGTCTCTGAGCATGCCTGTGGGGGTTTATTTTGACTATGTTAAGTGTGGGTTGGGCCATTTCACGGGCAGGGGCCTTTAAAAGTGTGAGGAAGAAAGCCGAGCAGCTGGATGCATGCATTTATTGATCTTCTCCGTGACAGCTGCTTTCAGTTTCTGCTGCCTTGACTTCTCCCCTAGCCTTGGTGGACCAAACCTGGAACTGTGTGTGAGCTAAATAAAGCCCTTCATCTGCCAGGTTGCTTTTGTCAGAGTATTTTTATCATAGCAACAAGATAGGAAAGCAGGACAGATGCTGAGGGTGGTCACACCCATGTCCCCAAAATGTCCACAGATCTACCCGTATTGTCTCACCCTTGTCTGTGTCCCCAGCTGTTTAGAGACTGCCACATCTGGGCTGACACTTTTTGGGGTCTTGTGTTTACTTTATCCTTGGACAGGGGACATAGACCAGCGCCTGTGCATCTCATAACTTCTCCCCCCCCCCCCCCCCCCCCCCAGCAAGCCCATCCTCTCTGTAGGCAGACTGTATTCCCTTTAGCATTTTGACATCATGGTTGACAGAGTTTTAATTGGCCTTGAAAAGTTCTATGACCCAGGAAAATGAGCATTTTATGAGTTCACAGAAAGCCATTATTTTTCTTCCTCTTAATTTATGCATCCAACTGTTCTTGCCTTTGCAACTAAATAATCTCTGGCTCTCTAGGAGTCTCTGTACCCTTGTCATGGGGACATTAGGCCACACACTGTAAATGGGTCTGCGGTTCCATCTTTTGGGCAAGTTGTATCAGCAACTTTGCCAAGCCTCAGCTCTCAACTTAATTTATCCTCTGTGACTTTCGGGTTATCGCTCTGGCTTCCCTTTGAGAAAACCGCGTTGGTGCCAGGCTGTCCCTAAGAACCCCATGAGTGGCTTCTCTTTTGGCATCCTGTCAAGGAAGAACAACTGTCCTTCTGCCTCCATTGCTCTGGTCTCTGCTTTGAGGCTACTGGGCCTTGTCCTGCCACTAACCACAGAAAGGGAAGAGAGCACAGCTTCAGAAAAGGAGTTCTACAATGGAGCACCAAGCAGACCCTGCTCTCTGAGTGGGAGGCATTTAGAGAAACCACACAGGGAGTCAGCATGTTGCTACTGAATGGGAAATGCTCAAGTGGTTGTCTTCTGTCATCTGTCCCTTTGCCTCATCTCTCTGATAGGTAGGGGCCAGGCCCTTGATGTATTATTCTCTTCTGCCCAAAGGGTACAAAGCACCGGGAAGCCCATCTCTCCTCCCTGGCTGGGGGGCTAGATCCTTCAGTAGGATGTATGCTTGATTAGCACAGACCAGGTCCTAGATACGATCCCTTATGTTACATAAACCAAAAGTGGGGGATCTGAGAGCTACACATCAAGACCAATTTACTTTCTTTTTTTCTTTTATGATTTTGAGGCAAGGTCTCACTATATAGCCATAGCTGGCCTTGAACTCATAAAACTCACTGGCCTCTGCCTTGCAAGTGCCAAGGACTTTATTCCTGTTTGAAGGTCTTGGTAGACTTTGAAGTCAAGCTGCCTTCTCAGCTCTGGGATTACAGTTGTATACCATTGTGCCTGGAAAGATGGCTGCCCTTGATGTCAGAACAATTGGGTTAAAATTAAAACCTTGTTGGCGTTTTGTGTCACTTAAAGCTTGCTTCCCTATTCTATCTGTGAACTCGGACTCCATTCTACAACAGCCTTTTACTTCCTCCCCCACACTTTCTTTTCCTATTCATTTTCTTGGTGTTTAAGCCATGGCTGAAAACTTTCCCTGCAGAAAAGATTTGACATTTGAGGGTTCTGAAGAAGCTGCCTTTGGAGGATCCATTCTAGGATCCTCCAGGCAGACCAGGCTAGCCTCAAACTTGTAGCTATTTCCTGCCTCTAATGCCACCATGTCTAGCTACTTAAGCCATCCCCCTCTCCACAAAACAAGGGCCTTGTGCATGACAGGTAAGTGCTCTACCACTGAGATACATCACCAGCAAGATATGTCCCACAGTTCCTCTCATTCTTCTCTGCTCTCTTCTGTTTGGTTGGCACACAAGCAGGTGTTTTCACATCAGCATATGATTGTGGAGTCTGGGCTTCTCTGCCTCATGCACAAAGTTACAAAGAACTTCCCGGCTAATCTCTCACAGACCCTATATGAGCCCTTGGCTATTCTGGCCAACTGGGAATACCTTGTGCCTTAAATCCAAGTAAGCAACAAGTCTCTGATAACCACCAGCCATGTGCTTCACCCTGTGCTAAGCTCAGCCAAGTGGTCAAAAGAAATGGGATTTACGACTCCATCCCAAGAGCCTGGGGATTATAGGAGTGTGGGAGAGAGTAAAAGGCTGTTATAGAAGGGAGTCCGAGTTCACAGACAGAATTAAACAACTATGCTAATGATATTTTCTAACATAGAAAGAAGAGTTGTAATGACTAAATTAAGTGCTCAGCTTTAGCCTAAAGAAAATTAGGTTTATTTATGGAATAATAAGAGAGGAAGTAACCCATGCCTCCTGCATCCCTCCCTCAGCTCCCAGGATGTGATGCGTATCCTCTCAGGCCACACATGGCCCCTCTCCAGGACACAGGTGGTGTGGGACTGTCTACTGCTGGAGGTTGGTTTTGGCTGCTCTGGATACTTGAGGGTGGGGATGAAATGGGTTAGAGGAAGCTGGCATCTCTTGAGTATCACCTGCATAGAGTGGACATGGTGCTACATGCAGCCACCCACTGCCTAGGGTGTTTCAAATCTCAACACCCCTACTCTCCTACCCCAGAGCTTGTCCATCAGGACCACATCCCTCTGAGACATTTACTCTAAGGTTGTGTCCTTATTGGCTCAGTGACTCCTGTGTCCACTCAGGGAACGTGGGTGGACTGTGGAGAGGGAGTGGTTGCTCTTTACCATTCTGTTCTATCTTGCATAAAGCACCAGAGCATACACCATTATACCCCTGTGCTCAAAACTGCCATAATATATATGATATCCTGGGGCTGAGGACTCCCATCCACTGGTCCAGGAATCCCATGGATCAAGTGGTTGTAGATAGTTGCTTTTTAGGATTGAAACACCTTCAAGGCCATGTAGATTGGAGCAGATTTATCTGCGACTCATTGTATGTTCTAAATGAAAATGTGCATTAGAATTCAGAGCTCAACCCTTTGGATGGGCTGCTCTTGTATCAGAAGTGAAACTGGTCATGAACTGTCCACAGCTCCTGTCCCCATCCTTCGGTTGAGAGCTCATTTCAGGGTTCAGAGAAAGGAGAAAAAACATAAACAGACTGTGTTCAGAACTCACCCCTGCACCCAGGCCTGGAGTCTCTGAGGGAGCTTAGTGAGCAGTGTATGGAGTGGCCCATATTCTGGTGTGAGTTGCAAAGGACCTCGGGAAAGTGGAGGGCTGTGTGTGGAGCTGAGAGCTGGGTTGGTAATGTTATTCAGCCATGAATTATGACCATACATACCTACTGGAGGAAGAGAACAAAGAAATTGGCCAGGTGGACACTAGAACCTGTTGTCCAAGTAGTCCATCAGGGACCTGTTGGTGACCAGGAACAGGATTATTTGATTAGATGCTTGAGTGGCTGTCGCGCGCTACCTCGCCGATAAGGAGCACGCCACACTCAGGATTCTTCTGACAGCAATTTATTGTTACAGCTCTTTTAGATGGCATGAAGTAGAAGGACCCTGAACGCCGAAACCCCGCGGCTTATATAGATCTCTGGGAGACGTGCAGATCCCTCATTGGCTCTAGCCTTAGTGCCTAATTAGCATACTAAGTTTCGCGCCTTGCGCAGGCGCACATTCAAGCAGGGCTTCCGAGAAGAATCAGGAAATAGAGAGCCTGCGCCATCTTGTAATGGCGGGCGGCTCCCGACAAGTGGCAGAAGGACCCCCAGATGTTCTCTAGAATGAACAGCAGGAGGCCCCATGGGACTGAGCACATTGAAGGGTGGCAGCCCGTTTCTCCTCTGCCTTCAGAGTTGATCCATTTCTCCTCTCTGGTTCCCTCTTCTCCTGTTTGTGCCCTCTGTAGACCAGCCTCTCCACAAAGCCAGGAAGCCTTCTTTGCTGCCTTACTGTGTCGTGAGTGGGTGGCTTGTCTTTGGGGCCTGTGGACTTCCAGCCCCAGGTATGGCCTGTCTCACCCCAGGTCTGGCTTGTATGATTAGATCCCAGGGTACGAAACTCATGGGGTGAGCCTGGTCAAACAGTGGCCCTGACCCAGCTTCTTTGCCAAGTGTGCCAGCCCCGACTTGTGAGGTAATGTTCAGGGGCTCTGGGGACAGTGCAGTGGAAGGTGGACAGCTTTGGTAGAGGCTGGGAGGGGATCACTATAGGTAGAGGACATGTGGAGCCTGAGGAGCCAGCCCTGAGCATTTGAAAAGGCATCAGAGAAACATGAGCTATGTAAGCTCTTACAAAGATGGACATTCTGAGAGTTGAGCTCTCTATCCTACCCATCATCACTGACCCCGCCCTTCCTCTGGGTGCCAACATTCACACTTCCAAGGTCACTACTAAGGTTTGAGGGTGTTTCCCCACAAGCAAGTCTTGGAAACTTCAACCCCAATGCCACAGTCTTAGGAAATGGGGTGCCAGGGGGAGATGTTTGAGTCATGGGGGCTCCACAGTTATACAAATGTGATTAGCAAGGACCTGTGAGTTTGGTCTCTCACTCCCTGGCACTCTGGGAATGTGCTATGGCCATTCTTTATAGCCAGCATTGTGATTAGAGCCTCCTCAGCTCCCAGGACAATGAACCAAGACATGTCTGCCCATTTCACCTCACCCAGTCTCAGGTCTTCTGTCACAGCAACACACACACACTCACACAATAAAATGTCTATAAGACAACTTGTGTCCATACCCTCCCCTTCAAATTGACTAAAAAGGAGCAAGCATCAGGATTTGGCATGGTCATGTGGCTGAAAGTCACATTCCCTTGTTTTAGGCGGGGCCTCAGAACAGCTGCTTTGAAATGTAGTTGGAGTTGTTCTTGGTAAAAGAAGGCCACAGGACAGGGGCCACCACCATGCTGACTCCAGAAACAGCCTGGTGACTCAGCTGATTTAGGGTAAGTAGGCCAGAAAGCCATTGGTGCTTCCCCAGCTCTCAGACTTAGCCCTGCTCCCTGAGAGGTACAAGCTTGGTGTGCTGGGGGCTTGTTTTCTGCTGCTATGTTTAGTGGCTGTAGAGCCAGGATTGAGAGGGAGAGGAGAAGCAAGGGCATCTTTAGGATGGGATAATGGGGTGTGACCACCAGCTCAGATGCGAGGGCAGACTAGCTTTCTTACACCTCTCTTAAAGGGGTAAGAGGGAGATTTCCGAAAAGGATTCCGATTCCTACCTCGGACTCCCTCCAGTTCCATAGCTGTAACAGAAGCATTAACCAACAGCCTTTGTCTTGTCAGAGCTCTTGGTGGATCAGTTCACTAGCTTCCCAGAAAGTCTACCTCTTGTCTGGCTTACTCTTACGTACTTGGCAGCGGAGGCTGTGGGCTGAGGGAGCTGTGGAGTCTGCCTTGCATGGTGTTGGAGCAGGGTTTGCACTTGGCTTTCCGACTGCCCAGCTTGTGCTGCAAGATGCTACCTGCATTTCCTTGAGCTATGTATTTCCAATTGGAGGAAGGGCCCATCTGAAGGCATTGAGTGAGCCTTAGGCCAAAGCAAAGAAGGTACCCTTCTCCTTGGAGGCAGCAGAGTTCAAGACCTTCCAGGGCCAGCCTGGGCACAGCCTCTTCACTTTCTCCAACATACATATGCACACACACACACAAGCATACTTATATAACCCTGCTACACCCTCCTCCTACCTCTCCCCCACATCTTTCTCTTGTCTTCTTTCAGGATGGACATGGGTCTACCAGCTAGCTATTATGGGAACCCAGAGAATGAACTTCCCCTTAGCTGTGTATTTGTGTCTCTTCAAGATACCTGTAGAGACTCAGCAACTTATCCAAATGTAGGGTGGGGCCTAGCCTGAAGTGGCCATCACTTTGTCTACAGGGAAGGCTTTGGCAGAGACCTGTGTGTGTGATGGATGGTATGCGGTGATCTAATTCTGCTTTAGAGACTTGGCCTTGAGAACTCCCTGAAGAATGACTATGACAGTCTCCCTTCAAAAGGGAACCCCTGCAGCCTTGACCTTGGAGAGGGAAGATTCCCAGGCTCAGCAACCAAGCTGCTGACTGTTAGATAAAGGTATTGGTGGGTCAGGACCTGCCTATAGGAAAGTGCTGGTGTTGGCCATTGAGAGAGGAAAGAGAGGTGTTGAGGTAAGTCAGAAGTAGGTCTGTATGGAGGAACAGACCAGAAATGTGGAGGAAGCCTGGTGAATTAGTCCCTGTGTTGATTAGCCCCTGCATGGAGCCTGTGTTTGGGAACCCTCAAGTGAAGCAGCCCAATGTGGATTAGCACCCTGCACTGCGTGGTTGTTTGGAGGAGCCTCCACATAGGGCAGCTTCTATATAAAGCAGTTCCTGCATGTATTAGTTCCTGCATGGAGGAGCCTGCTGGGTGCATGGGAGAGCTCCTAAGTGAGTTAGCCTCATTGTAAAAGAGCCCCTATGTAGATTAGCCCTGGTGTAGGGGAGCCCTCTATGTGGGGGCTCTTGTAGGGAGGAGCCCCTGTGTGTGGAAACCTCTGTATTGGAGAGCTCTTTCATTTGGGAGACACTGAAAACATCAGCTCCAGTATAAAGCTCCATGTGGCTCACCTCCCCTGTGTGGAAGAACCCTTGTGTGGAGGTACTACTGTATAGAGGATCACCTCCATTGAGGAGCTTGTGTGAACCCTGGTCTCCTCCCTGGAGGTGGGAGTAGGAATCTCCCAGACACACTGGGGATAAGGATTGTCCAGGATGAGATAAAGGGACAGCGGCCCTGTCAGACTACCCCTACCTCATGCAGGTGACTGAAGGACTTGGATAGTGAGTGGAGTGATAACCACTCTGAGGGCAGCCACCTGAGGCTCTTACAGGACCCAGGACCCATGCCCACAACACCAAGGGGAAGGAACCCTAGCATTGACCCAGGTTGAAGCAAATGAGCCAGTGGGTTCACGGAAGGTGATAGAAGGTCATGGATGACACACTGGCCTGGGATAAGAACAGTTCTGGTCGGTGTGGATGATGCGTACTTATGCTACTTCAACTGATGAAGCTTGGTCCCCCTAGCCACTGGCTATTGCTTGCAGCACAGCAGTTCTTCTCTATCCCAGAGCCCCAGCAACACTGGCGAGCACCTCTTTCAGGCTGGTTGCTAGGCTAGGTGCTGGGCATACAGTACTTGGTGTGCCTAGGGCTACCTAAGATTTTGCCTGTTTGGGAACCATGGTGTTAGCTATGAGAGTAACAGACGAAAAAGCTCAGTTCCCTCTGCACTGTGTGTTGTGACAGATGCTCTTCAGGGAAGGGTCTATTTAGGCTGTTCGGGTGACTTTGATGGCTGGCTCCCTGGGGACGTGGGTGACTTTGATGACTGGCTCCCTAACAGGCACATGTTTGCAGGGTGTTGACCCTGTGTACTTTATGCAGGCTCCTGTGTCCTCAAAACTATCTTAGTGGCACCACCCTTGACCCCATCTTCAGGTAAGGACACTCAAGTCCCCAGAGACTTCCATGGATGCTCAGAGAGATGGAGACGGCTGGTGATGTTCTCAGATGGGCCACGTCCTAAGTAAATATCAGCCCGGCTGTGTTGACCCCTGGTGCTTTTCTTCCTTTGGACTCTGTTATGAAAGAAAATTGAAAAAGAGCCTTATTGTGCCTTAAAGGCTTTTTAATTAAATATAACTCATTTAATTTAAACAACTTTAAGTTCCATTTTTTAATATAAGTGTTAGGGCGGTGTAGTGAAAGTGCCTTCTATTTAAAGTGTGGGGGAAGCAGGCTTCTCCTGAGCCTAGGTGGAAACCCAGGGGGGCAAGCCCACCCCAGTGATTTATTCAGACAACAATCCAAGCTCATCAAGTGTGGGCAGAAGGAAGGCAAGGAAGCTGCTCCTAGGATGAGATGGGAGGCAATCCTCTGGGCTGAATGAAGAGGCATGGGGAGGGCTCAGCTAGTTGGAAATAGTTCACTGTCAGTTCTAGGACCCATTGCTATCTCTTACTTCTGAGCAGCACAAGTCCTCCACTCCCTCCACTCACAGTGTAGTCTGAGTCTGAGGACCATAAATACAGGATCAGAGGTGAGAGAGGAGGAGTCTAGGAGGGAAGCTTGCCTGGTAGACAGGGGGAGGGACTGAGTGATCCAGGAGCAAATGCGTGTGATATTCAGCTGGAGTCCATCTTTCTTGCAATACTGTCCTGGTGTGGGGACCTCCTTGTTTACTTTGTCTGAAATGGTCCTTCCCCAGCCCCCAGCCCCGAGCCCCTGTGACTGGGTAGTGTCCCCTCCCTTCCCATTCAAACTGTGGCACTTCTCATCACAGGGTGGTTTCTTTCCTTTGTTTCTTGGCTGCCTGTCTCTGCATGAGGCTATGATCTTCATGGGACTGTGGCTGTAGCTGTCCTGATACAGCTGTATCTGGATGGATGGATGGATGGATGGATGGATGGATGGATGGATGGATGGATGAATGAAATTGAATATACTCTCATGAAGGAATGAGCAAACTCTCTGCTTAGGAAACTCAGTAGGCACTCTGCTGAGAGCCCTGCGGAGAGCTGGTGTCCTAGAGTTACTGGGAAAATGGGAGGGTAGTTCCTCACCCAGGGAAGTGAGAAGTGGGCCGTACCTCAGAAAACAGTGCTCGCCTAGCATGCAGGACGCCCCTGCTTCAGTGCCAAGCCGTGCATATACATCCTGCATGGTGGCACACACCTACCATCCTAGCACTCTGGAGGTGGAGGCTGGAGGATAGCAAGGACATCCTTGGATATAGTGCATTTGAAGCCAGCCCGGGCTATATGAGACCCTATCTCAAAATGATAAGAAAGAATAAGTGGAAGAGGTATCCAGGGGGCTGGAGGTGACCCTAGGCAAGGAGGACAAGAGGGGAGCAGACCTGTTTCTGAGCCAGACAGTAGTTTCTGATTAGAATCTCCCAACCCCCACCCCTGGAGAACATAATCTTGCCCTTGTACATCAGCCACTTCAGATGCTCCTGGCTTTCTCCTGCCCCATCAGACACCACACTTGCCTAGCTGTGGTCTGCAGCCACCTTCTTCCTGCTGGCTCACTCTCTTACCAGCTTTAGCCATTTCCGTCCAGCCCCCACTTACCAGTTGGACTGAGCAATTTGTATCTATGTCAGATCACCTATATAAAGGCGACCTCTCACTCCATGTACAAAAACAAGAATAGAAAAATAGAGTCAGACCCAAAGACATCCCCCCTCCCCCCAATCCCTCTCATCCCTCTTTCTTCTAATTCCCAGGCACAGGTTGTTCTAAGTCTCATCTTGAGCTTGTCACTGGCAGAGAAAAACAGTGGCAGATGAGAACATCCCGTTGCACAACGTGGTGCTGTTGTGTCATCTATTGGATGGTTCCTAGTAGACATCCTAAATGAGTAGTTAAAACTTAAATGCTGCCATCTTCTTCCTGGACAACGGTCCTTGCTTTCTGCCCTCCTCCCCTAAATGTCTTATCTGGTGGCCTTGATTTTTCAAGCTTATACTTCTGGTGGGACAAGGCCTGGCAGGGGAGGGGTGATATTGCTTGTTTGGTTGCTTGGTTGCTTGTGTGCTTGCTTGCTAGCTTGGCAGGTAGAGAACTTTTCAAATAGGTCTGAAACTCAGATAGTAGACTATTGGCCTAGTGGGCATGAAGCTCCTTTGCTCCACACAAACCTAGCGGCACACACCTATGATCCCAGCACTCCAGAGGTAGAGGTGGAAGGATCAGAAGTTCAAAGTTATGCTTAGTTACATAACAAGCTTGAGGCTAGACTGGCCTATGTGAGACCCTATCTCAAAACAAAACAAAACAAAAAATGAAAACAAAAGCCTTCTCTGAGTGGGTAGTATTTAATACAAAGTCTCTCTGTGATTTTGTGGAAACTGATGTTTTTTTAAAAAAAGAATAGTCAAGAGTGTGTCCCACAAGTCTAGTGGACAATTCACTTAACAGAAGTTCTTGATATAATTTGATTCTCTGATGAAAAGTGATGTGTTTGGATCCCTAGATCTCACACTGAGGATAGAGGATCTGTGGAGCACAGGATGGGCAGATGCTGTATATAGTCTGGTACAGCCATGGCTGTGTGAGGTGTGAGATTCTGCACGGGCTGCCAGTGTCTCAGCACGCCTGCCTCGTACTCGTGGAAATGCCATTTGAGCGATGGAGGTCCCTTGGGTTGCTGTTATTACAGCCTCGGGCTGCGGACTGTTATGATAGTCTTGTGCACAGTGATTGCTTCTGCTAGGGAGCTGTGGACTACTCTTCCCATCAGAATGGTCATTAGCGTTTAATTTGTTGGGTTGTCAGAGAGATACAGGTGTCAAGTGCCTGTCTGTCCTCTCTGTGTTCCTTCAGGAGTACTGTTCAGGCCCTGACTGCTGAGAGAGTGGAGTGATGGATTGGAGAGTCTATCGATCCCAGACAATACAGGCTAGTGATTTCTGTGCTGTCGCTGAGGTGGCTTTACCTTTGCTGTGGAAGATGGCCTCTCATCATCAGAGCTAGCTTCTCTTCTTAACGTGAAAGCAAAAACATTACTGTATAAAGCTTTATGGATATCTACAAGTTAAAATCACAAAATCTTTGTATTCTATCGTGTGTGTGTGTGTGTGTGTGTGTGTGTCTGTCTGTCTGTCTGTCTGTCTATCTGTCAGCCAGTCTGTCTGTCTGTCTGTCTGTCTGTCTGTCTGTCTATCTATCTATCTATCTATCCATCCATCCATCCATCCATCCATCCATCTATCTATCTATCTGGCTATCTTTTGTTGTTTTATTGAGACACATTTTTCTACATAACTCTGGCTATCCTGAAACTTGCTATGTAGACTAGGTTGACCTCCAACTCACAGAAATCCTCCTGTCTCAGCCTCTGGAGTGCTGGGATTAAAGGCACACACTACTACACCTGGCTTACTTTTTGAAATAAGATCTCACTAGGTTGCTCAGGCTGGCCTTCAACTCAACTGCATGAGGCTCAGCCTCCCTGCCTCCTATTCCCATCTTCGCACCATGCTTCTGTATGTTCAAGTGTATGTGGATGCACGTGGATATCCATGCGTGTGTTTAAGGGACTGTAGGTTGATGTCAAGTGTGCCCCTTAATCACTCTCATCTTGTATCGAGGCAGGGTCTCTCACTTGAACCCAGAGCTTACTGATTTGGCTAGTCTAGCCAGCCTGATTCTCTGTCTCGGCTGCCCATGTGCCGGGATTATAGGCTGGCTGCCATGTTTACCCAGCAATCACATGGGTGCTGGGGATCTGAACTCCAGTCCTCACACGTGCACACTTTACCTGCTGCGCCATCTCCTGAGCCCTCTGCTACTTTTGAACAAGAAGAGGAGCTTCTAGATCATCTTTTTCCTCGAAGGCCTGACAGCTCCCTGCATTCCTTTTCTTTCTGATTCTGGGAACGCCACAGCTCCCATTCTCTTTGGCGTGACATCTTTCACTTTCACTGATCACTCAGAAATTTCTCAGTGGAACATCTCCGGAGTTTGCTCTTGTGTCTGAGACTTCTCCTGCTTTTTATCTTGGCTGGGCTGTGTCTCCCACTGAACAGAAAAGGAAATGGGATCAAGATCCATCTGGATGGCTCTGTCAGGAGCTGCAGCCAACATAGCAGCTGCTAATCAAATCTCTGACCCATCAGAGACCTTGGTGGCCCAAGTAACCTCCCAGTTTTTCTTATGGAGCTAGCAAAAATTGATATTCCCAGGTGTGCAGTCTGGAATGCCGTTCATGGGCTTATCACTTTAATAATTTTTAATAGTAAAGTCAAAAAATTACCTCACCAGTATAGAGGCTACTTTGATTTAAAAACAAATCAGATAGACATATTTTTTGGGGGATGGGAGTGAATGAGTAGAGGGTCTCATATAGCCCAGGATGGCCTCAAACTCTCTATACAGCTAAAAAGGACCTTGAGTTCCTGCTTCCTCCTCCTCTACCTCTCAAGTGCTGGGATTGTGGCCATTCACCATCACAGCCAGCTTACATGGTGCTAGGGATGGAACCTGGGACTTTGTACATCTAAGCAAGCACTCTACCGATTGAGCTACTTCTCTCTCTCCCATTGTCTCTCTCTGTGTCTGTGTCTGTCTGAATGTCTCTGCCCCGCCTCTCTGTGTGTGCATGTGTGTATGTGTGTGTGTGAATGTGTGTGTGTGTGTGTGTGTGTGTGTGT